>VXCM01004067.1:0-49754 GCA_014773175.1 Lucifuga dentata
ACATGAAGTTAGTTGGTGTGAGAGAAGAGGAGGCAGAGGATAGGGTTGGATGGAGGCAGATGATTCGCTGTGGTGACCCCTGAAGGGAAAGCCGAAAGGAAAAGAAAACTTAAAAATGGTATATTCACAAATGCTATTTTTGTATTCATGAGGTTTGTACTATAACTGTATGATATCAATGTGCCTTTAATTATAATAAATAAAAAATACAATCCAAGGCTTTGATATTAAAAGTTACCATTATAAACAGGACTTATAGTTAATGACAGCTTTATACTATATTTAACATATCTTGTAAGATCTTTAGATGATTTTGCTCTGTTCCTAGAAATCATGCTGTTGAGTAGAAAACATAAATTAGCTACTCATATACCTTAAAGGACCATACCAGCCATTTTGCAAGTTTGAGTCTAACATATTCAATTTTCATACATGTTATGTTACTGACAATCATTTCCCAAAGCATACTACTGGAAGAGTGAATTTAAAAATGTTTTTCCTACCTTCCAGGCCACCATTGGTTTCAGTTCATTCTGGTACGCTATTAAAATCAACTTATTAATACTTGAAACATTCTTGGGATAGATAATCCATCATCACAAACAAGATGTATATTAAGGGTTTTTTTTTTTCAAAGTTACGTAAGTTTAGCATTTAAGTGCAATAAAAAGCACGGAGTGATCTGAAAATGCTTCCTAGTGGTGCATTCAAGTGCTGTAGTGAAGAACTGACAACAGGAAGCATTTTCAGATCACTTTGTGCTTTTTATTGCATTGTCAGTAACGTTACATATATGAAAATTGATTGTATTAGACTCAAGCATGCAAAATGGCGGGTATGGTCCTTTAAGTAAACCTAAAAGCCTCATCCAAACAAGCAATGAAGTATCATTACTTTTTCTTGGATTCCACTGTATGTTCTGCTCTGAGGAATCAGCTGATAATTCCACACCCACAGCAACAATCCAGGATACTTTTAAGACTTCAAACTGTGTAAGTAAACATATCTCTGTATGTACAGCCAGGCTGTCGTCTTCGCAAACTTTACCAAGAACAAACTTAAAGGCGGCATTGAGCTGTGTTTGACTGTGTGCATGGAGCTGTTTCATTTGTACTCCACTTAATCCCAATGACACTTTCCCTTGAATCATACACACAGACACACACACTCCAGTCCTCTTCACACCACCTCCCTCACCAAAAACACTGAGTTAATCTAATGTTCTGACAGGGAGATAAGTGGGGGGATTCCTGTCTGATGATGCATCACAGCTGTTATGCAGACGAACCATTTCCTTTATTCTGCACATCAGCAAATATCACAGCTGTGTTGTGTATAGAAAGCTCTGTAATTTACTTTTGTATTTAAAAAGTGTGACAGGTTTAGTGTACATACTGCTAGGGAACAAAGGGGGGNGGGGGGGGGGGAGAGAGAGAGAGAGTCCATTTTACAATAAACAAATATCATTTGCATGTGTTGGGTGTGTATGCATAAGCTCTGTTTTGTTTCTGTGTGTCAGCGTTTGAGTGTGTTTGTGTGTGTGTTTGAATGTGTGTGTGTGTGTGTGTGTGTGTGTGTATGTNGTTTGAGTGTGTTTGTGTGTGTGTTTGAATGTGTGTGTGTGTGTGTGTGTGTGTGTGTATGTGTGTGTGTGTGTTTGTGTGTGTGTTAGTATATGTATTGTGGAGTACTGGAAAATTGCGTTTGCATATTCAGCATTTTGTTTGCATGTTGTGCACGCAGAGAGAGAGAGAGAGAGAGAGAGAGAGAGAGAGAGAGAGAGAGAGAGAGAAGGCAGAAGATGGCAGAAACATTGGTTTTGACTGGATTTGTTATTTACACACACATTTACACATTATCATATAAATTATACGATAATAAACACTCTTCATTATCACTACTTTTATTTATATTTTTAAGAGCATTTTGCTGAGGATACATTGTGCGTTTTATCTAAAGTACCTGAAGTAAAGGAAGTAAAGGATCTGAATACTTCTTCCACTGATAGTGTCTAACATGCACACTGGCATGCAAATAATACATGCACATTGTAGGATTGTGGGAAAACACGACCTCATACCCAGCCTTTATAGGACACAATCACACACATACATGCACATTTGTATACGTGTGTGTGTGTGTGTGTTAGTATATGTGTTGTTTCTGTGGGATAAAGATGGAGTACTGGAAAATTGTGTTTGCATATTCGTGAAAGAGAGAGAGAGAGAGAGAGAGAGAGAGAGAAAGAGAAAGAGAGAGAGAGAGAGAGAGAGAGAGAGTGATGGGAACTGAAGTGCCTTTGTTGTATTGTCAGAAAGCACTGAAACACAAAACTGGCCTTAATTGCTGGACTAATGAGGGTGTGTGTGTGTGTGTGTGTGTGTGTGTGTGTTGGTGGTGGTGGTGGTGGGGTGTAACGGTGAGCAAAGCCATGTTTAGATCAAAGTGCTCCCCGCCTGTTGCCGAGCAGTTTAATGGTCCTGCTTTGTGCTTGACGGTGCCTGGTCAGCTTCACCAAATGTTTCCCTCCTCAGTTCAGTTTGACCTCTGATCATCCTCTGCTCCAAATTTTATGAAAACAAGTCAAATGTTTCAAACANTTCAGTTCCAACAAAATGAAAGCATTAGAGAGGCTGCTGATACTCTCCTTAGAACTAAAGTTTTGCATTGATGTTAAATGTTTAAGGGAATCTATTGTGCAAATGGTGGTTCTCAAACTGAGGTACGAGTACCACTAGTGGTACTTTATACAGCCCCTGGTGGATAGGCAATATTGAGTGATCTTGGAAGGAAGAAATGAATTTTGGACTTGATCCGAATCATATTCTGGATCCAGAATTCAGAAGAAATTTTTAGTCTTTAAAATCAGTGCTAATGGGCCGATTTCAATGAAATTAAAATTGGCTATTTTTTTTTACAAAAATAAATAAATAAATAAATAAATAAATAAAAATAAATAAAATAAATTTTTTTAAAAATCAGCTCATTTTGGTGGTGATCCAAATCATATTCAGGATCACCAAAGGTTTATTGGGGGTCATGTTTTGGCCTTGGCAGTGGTATGTGCTCTCAGAGTGCATTCTTGTTCATAAATGTAATGAGGTTAAGAAATAGTTTTATAGTTAATATATTATGTTTTTATGAATTACAATTACAGTTTTTATGATTAAATTTTCAAGCTCAGACTATAAACTTCCACTGTCAGCACAGCACACAAGGACATATAAAGTCTCTCTGTGATTTTTCTGAGTCAGTGCTACTTAGATGTTTTGTGTGGCTCAAATTTGGCTCAAAAAGAATGACAACTATTGGTTCAGTATATATTCCATTTTCCATACACACATTTCACAGATTTCATTGTCACCAACATAACTTTTTTCAGAATTCAAACATTTGACACTCATTTCCTCTAAAATGGACAAAGTGTCCAGTGAGTTTACCAGAAAACTGACTTCATTTGGTGGCTCATGGTGAATTAAAAAAAATAGAGACTTTCTGACTTTCTCCTGCAGTACCCAAAGCTTCCAGAAGAGGACAGAAGCTAAGAGTGAGATTTTGCACAAACTGAAGGATGTGAGATTTAAAGAGGAGACTGTTTAACCTGCATAGTTGAATGTGAAACTCATGATATGCTAAAATGACAAATACATACTGGAAATTAAAAAAAAAAAAAAAAAAANAAAAAAAAAAAAAAAAAAGCTTGATTATTGTTAAACTAAACCTGAAATAATGAACATGTTACCCTGTTTTTGATTCTTACTCTTATATAATTTATATCTAAATCACATTAAATACTCATGCTAATCCTGTTTAGTATTACTTGTTTGCTGTTTTGTTGATGATGAAGGAAGTTAAGTGATTCTTTTGAAAGTCTTTGTTTGCTCTCTGCCTTCTGTTCAAACAAACACAAAGCTCTTATGAGGATGTAAATCAATCAGTGTCGGGATGTATTTTTTCTGGTGGCTGACTGGCTGTGTCTCTTTTGGAGCCTCCAATTGATTATTTGATTGATTTGCTCTAAATCTTGCTGATATTGATCTGAAGGCAGCAGTGAAAACAGCTTTTGCTCAAGTAAAAATTTATGTATTTGTATATCATGCAGTGTGTGCGTGTTTGGTAAAATTATGAATTATAAATTATAAAAAATAACTTTCTAAAAGTCATCAAATAGCTTTTATTTAAGTATAAAACTGAATAATTTCATAAAGGAAACATTAGGACAATGTCTAATTTTATGCAAACAAATCTGAGCTACATTCAGGAAACTAATCAATTAGGACAACTCAAAACATTAAGAACCAATTTTGACAAAACTTGGTGGAAGGGTGGGATGTGGTCTGGTGAAGAACCTGATCCAGATCCAGGTGGATCTAAAACATTTTTAAGTGATTTCTTAACATTGTGAGATTTTAAAGATAAATATATCGTATATTTTTTGTCAATTTCTTCAAAAGTAAAACAATCTCACTAAAGAAATCAGGCTTATTTATTCCATGATTGGTTCAGTTTGGTCTGGATCTGGATAAGGATCTGGATCTGGTATAAAATTTACATTTCGACAGGGTGCACATTAAGGGAATTGCTGTACAGAAACAAATATGAAACATGCAACAGCATGTAGCTGAGATGATGCTGAATTGTAATATGCAAAGGGATTTGTTGAATATTGACAGAGAAAGTTCCAGCAGTATGTTTATTATGGTAGTTTGATTCTCTTTAAGTCACAATACATTTTGTCCAGGTTTGTTCAGCCTTAGCGGAGGTATGTGCTCTAACAACGGTCCTTCTAGTTTGGTGTTTTATTAAGTCTTTTGTTGATTTAAAAAAAAAAAAAAAAAAAATCCACATTTCACTTTCGTAAATAATGCATCAATACTAAACTTTATTTATAAAGACATTTTCACAACCAATTTGCAAAGAACTTAACAATAAAACAAGGGAAGAAGAAATATTACAAAACAAGTGACAAAAGGAGCAGTAAGATCATTAGTATGAAATAGATATTAGCTTTTCCCATATTCTAAAGGCACTGTTGAACAGTTTTGGCTGGTGCACTGGATGGAGCCTAAAGGCAAAAAGGATTAAGGGAGGAAATTGGTGTACATACATTTCATAAGCACAGCTTCATACGACAAGTAGAATCAGCATTATGACCTTCTGCACAGAGCCTCATAAGCCTCTTAAAGGGATGGCGACATTAAATAGCAAAACCCCAAGTTAATGTTGTATTATCCGTTATGCATTATAAACTTCAGTTTTATAGTGGAATAAGATTGGATTTGAGGGCACAGAGAATTAAAACAAACAGCATTAATACAGCTAAACTTCAGTTCCAGTACTAGAGGTAATTTAACTGATTCCCTCAAATTACAGAAGCTTTGGTCAATTAAAAGTTGTTCTACCTGAGGATAATCTTATAGGTAATACAAATGCTACTAAACATCCAGAATGATTCACAATTTAAAAAAAATAGATAAAAAAAAAGTAACATCCAGTTTTTGGTTCAGCTGAACTTCCAAAAAAAAATAAAAAATAAAAAATAAAATTCAAAATACAGTCACAAAGAAGTATTATTCTAAAGATTTTCTCTAATCCTGTAATAATGGATATTACTTCTGTGAAATCCACTTCCATGCCTCCAAACTCATTTCATTTCTCTTTTATTCAATTAGGAATTGCTTGCAGCATCAGCGCTGTCTCTTAATAATTCAGTGCTGAGATTTATTAAAAAAAAAAAAAAAAANTAAAAAAAAAAAAAAATAGAATTACAAAATGACATGACAAACACAAATCATATATAATCTTGTTATAATGATCATTTGCTCCCTCTCTAAGAAATGTAGTGGAACCATCATACACCAAAAATGAATCATTAAAGGACCATACCGGCCATTTTTCATGTTTGAGCCTGATATATTAAATTTTCATACATGTAAGGTTACTGACAATCATTTCCCAAAAGATAAAACTGTATTTCAGCTTTCCTTATATTTTGCAAAATCTCTTAATCTTTCAAAATTCAAGTGATACACCCACCTTAAAAATCAATGTTTCGCCTGCTAATAGTTATGCAGCCTTATGAAGTCACAGTCGTTTGAATGTTTCAATAAACACAGCAAACAGAGCAAATTTTTGGGACTATATTGAATGCACCATTAGGAAGCATTTTCAGATCACTCTGCGCTTTTTATTGCACTTAAACACTAAAATGACATAACTTAAAAAAAACCTGAATGCACATCTTGTTTGCGATGATGGATTACCTATCCCAAAAATGTTTCAAATGTCAACAAGTTGATTTAATAGCTTACCAGAATGAACTGAAACCAATGGAGGTCTGGAAGGTAGGAAAAACATTTTTAATTCACCGTTCCAGTAGTATGCTTTGGGAAATGATTGTCAGTAATGTTATGTGTATGAAAATTGAATACATTAGGCTCAAACATGCAAAATGGTCAGTATGGTTCTTTAAGATGGAAACATGACTTTTGGTGTATCTGCTCTACATGTATCTCTCCAACTTCATCCCACTCCTGAGCTCTTCTTCACCCACCCTTCACCCCCCACTCCTCTCTCTACACTAGCGCATAATCAAACTGACCCCTGTCCAGCCCCTCTTTGTGATCCGTCCACGATGATGCGGGCATGCTGCTGTAAGGGTCCAATAAGATATGGACACAGCGCACAAGGAGGAAGAGCAGCAGGAGCAGCAAGAGGCCCATGAAGCACAGGGCTGTCCCCTGCTCGGTGTGTTCTGCTATGGGCTGCAGCACTGTCGGGCCCCTGGAGAACCCAGGTGGGGCAGGAGAGGAGAGGTCATAGTCCACAACCCAGTAGTTTGTGTCGCCCATCTGGAAATTATTATAATCACCAATTTTGTTTTAAACAACAAGGAATGGAATGGCTTTGGTCACCTTGATTGTATAATCTTTAAAATCCGAAACCCAGAGTAAAATCACATCGTGAAATCTGACAGTTGTCAACAGGGTCAGCAGATTTGTGCAACAGGGCAAAGAAAATGTTCCAGCAGGGGAATAATGCAGGGCAAATCAGCAGTGCAAATTAATGAGCCCTCTGGTGAACCAAGTGGCAAGCAGAGGCATGTTCAGTGAGGTTTAATTAGCCTGAACTGGCTGATATTCATGGCTCTCTCTCTCTCTCTCTCTCTCTCTCTCTCTCTCTCTCCCAATGGAAAGAGAAATGACTTCAAAAACCGAGGTCACACCTCAGATTGTTTTCATCATTCTCGATGACAGCAGCTGATTATTTCTTTATCATCCAACAGCAGCCCTAAGGCAGCCTGTGGTGTAATTATGAAGGGAAGGTTGAGAGGGAAGGTAAATCTTTACTGAAGGTGCTCCATGGATCAATCAAAGTACTTGCAGGCTGTAGATTATCCTTCTTGTTGAGCTTCAGTGAACATTTTCAAATCACTCATATGCTGAAGGAGTTTCTGTATTTATGTCTCATTCATCACCCCAGGTCATCGGGAAAACTCATCATTTGAGGATTCACCATTCAGGACACCTAAGAAGAAGAAAAGATAACAGGCAATGTCCAGCATGTAAATATGTTGTTACACATCCTGTCCATCTTCCTTGTTTTTCCTGTGAGAAAAAGACATGGTGGAAGCACTAAACTGATTTCAGGTGCAGCAGTAGCAGATAAATAAATCAGACACTGATGACGGAGGAAGAAAAAAAAATCTGGGAAACCCTTAGAGAGTTGAAGGGCTCCGCTGCACTCTTGCACAGAAACACTTTCCACATCCATTTTAATGGGCTGTGGAGTGAGAGACAACATTTCCTGTGGTAGGTGCACTCCACAGTCAGCATATTCTATTTCAGGAGGCTTCTTCTCCCTCCTTACCACCCTGCCCTTCCTCACAAAGACACATTTATAGCTTTCCTGCTCTCTGGATGATAGGGCTAAAGGGCCAAGCTGAGCTTTAATAGGAGACTTGAAGACATAATGAAAGAAACTGCCTGCCTCAGTTTCAATTATCAAATGGCCTGCGGTTATATGACTTTGGACAGTTCAGGTAACTGTGTGTGTGAGGAAAGCTGGATCTGAGTGGATATACTACACCCAAACCATGAAGTTTGCACAGCAGGGAATCATAGTAAGACAGTAAGAGTCAGTATCAATAAACCATTTAGAACAAAAGTGGAAAATTGGAGGTGGTGGTAATTTTACTTTTTTTAAAATCACATTTGGAATTTTATTTGCCACACTAGCCAAACTTGTACTGTAAAATACAACAAAGAGGAAGAAATGTCTAAAATAATTTCTATCTTTTTACTAGAATCTATTTTTTTTTTTTTTTTNTTTTTTTTTTTTTTTTTGCTAGATTTATTCTCCCAGATTTTACTTGACTCTTCTTTTTTCTTTTTTTTTAGGTGTTCTATAATCAAAAAGTTCTTTAAGTTTTTCCTTCAAAATTTTAAAGATTATTTCTGTAGGATTTGTTCCCATTTGACCCATTTGTCTTTTTTTTTTTTTTTTTTNTTTTTTTTTTTTTTTTTTAGAATCAAAAGTTTTCTTGCCAAGTAGAAAATTGATAGAAAGAGCAAGATTTTCTCAAAATGAAATTTGAAATTTGTTATCCTGTCTATTAATGGAAAGTTTTTATGTGGAAAATAGAATCCAAATTCAGTGAAAAGTAAAATTAGAAAATTGCTGCTGATTTCAGATGGATAATTATTTTATGATAAAAGTAGCAGGTATCTTGGTCCATTCCAGATCAGGGGAGTTTGCAAAAGAACCAAAGACATTACTGTATGTTTTCAGCTCTGGAGGTTATCTAAGGTCACAGTGACATAAAAACCAGAACTGATCTGGAAACAGGAATAGAAATTCAGCTATCTTAGGTGTAAAACAAATAAAGTTTTGAAGAATATAAAAGAATGAGCAGCATCAATTTCACAGCTCATCAATCCTCATTTAGAGACCTGCTCTGGTTTCTACGCAGCAGATAAATCACATCACAGTGCCTGAACACATCTTTAATGGAAGAGATGGAGTCTCTTAGACTGGATTTACACAAGTAGAGAAAATTAAAATCTGAGATTTAACTGTGCTGGAGCCAGATGTGAACTTTACACTGAGAGCATCAAGAAATGAGAATCCCATTTTTTCCCCCGTAAAGAGGAATGAAACTATCTGCACAAGATGAGGTAAATAACAGATTTTCATTCCCTTACAAACACACATGCAGTGATGTAATGTGTTTCTTGTGGCACTAATACCTGTTTATGCTGTGGATTATGGCAGGAGCTTTGAAAATAACAAGGACTTCTCTAAATAAAAAAGGGTGAAATTGCTTTCTGTGAAAAATAAACTAAATCTTGAATGACTGCCAGGATAAATAAAGCTTGCTGTTATCTAACATTTCTCATGTCCATGTGTCTAAAAGTTAAATAAGTTCATGCAACATCTTGGTGTAGCTACATCTCCCTCATAATTATCCCTTATTGTAGAGATCTCTGGCTGTAGGACTTCCTTCAAAGTCTTGGTTAAATTATTTCAAAGATTTTCAACTCTTCTCCAAGTGCTATTGGAGTTAAAAAAAAAAAAAAAAAAAAGGAAGAAGCATGGCATTTTATTTATTTACATCCCCTCTTGGAACTTCCATTTTACCTAAAAGTGAAACTACTGTTGCATAAGCCCTCAACAATCAGACAAAAAACAGACTAGTTGGACTGATTTTAGTGAAACTTATGCTCCAAAAACCTTATAGAACATTGTAAAATTGAATTAGCTGTTATAAACACTATAATGTAACTTATTAGATTAATATTTCCTATAATAATCATTAGTATTCAGGATAGTCGGGTCTCCCTTTGTAAAGAAATAACTACGAATTTGAAACACTGGTGATATTTTTCCACAGAGAAGTAAACCCACATGCATCAAATAATCCACACTGCCCTGTGTGACATGCCATAATATTTACATATCTGCGTAAAAAAGGTCACTTTATACCCATTTAATCTTAAAAACGTTCGTGTCGCATCATTCCAGGGAGAAACGGGAGGACTTACCTTCCCTCTCATGTCCAAGTGATTGTGATTGTGATTGTGATCCTGCAGCAACTGTCCAGCACCACGGACAGCGCCCGGCCGAAGTCGGGATTCTGAACTCGGGTCTTTCCGGTCATAACCGGAATTTGTCCCTCCTCCCCCACCACACTCCCTCCTCGGTGGACTGCACAGATGATTGCGAATAAAGCCGGACTACATGAGGCTCCTGCGTTATGTAAGCGGACCGAGTGACGGACTGAAGCACTGAGGGCCTCATAACAAGAGACCTGCAGCCAAATGACACAGAGACAATGAGGCTTTATTAGTCCTACTTTTGTGCATAATCCTGATGACAAGAAGATAAATTGTCCATCCATCCATCCATCCATCCATTTTCTGAACCCGTTTGTCCTGCTGAGGGTCACGGGGGAGCTGTTAAATTCTTTGAGCTCTTACAGGAATATTGAGAGTATTATACCATAAGCTATGATAAGAAGATGGCAAGTAAAAGTGTGATGAGATCAACATAAAGTCACTTTTTTACAGCCACACTTTTTGTATTTAACTTCAGCAAAAAAAAAAAAAAAATNAAAAAAAAAAAAAAAGATTTTCGGTGCGGTTTGTTTGTTTTTTCATCAAATAAATAAATGAAATTGAAATCTAAAAATGAAAATGAAGTTAGATGGAAATAAACAAATAAATAAATAGGCTATGAAAAACTTTTGAAATTGAAATCTAAAATGGAAAACAACAACAGCAAATAAATAAATACATACATACATACATATATATCAAGCTTGATAAAATCGAAATCTATCAAATGAAAATGAAGTTAGATGAATGTAGGTCATAACCAGGACAAGTGACTCGTTTTTGGTGTGAATAGCACCATCATGTGGCCACTTATAAAGCACTTTACTTTTGGCTCATTACTCCTGAAAACTCTTTTCTTTTCTTTTTCTTTTCTTTTTTCTTTTTTCTTTTTTTTTTAAATTTTTTTTCCTTGTGTATTTCTTGGATTATATGAGCCCCTGTTTTTTTTCTTTCTTTCTTCTTCTTTTTTTGTTTTTTGTTTTTTAAACAGTTTTTAACCACTTTTTAATAAATATTCAAATCATTCAAATGTAATTCAAAAAATGAAACAGGAAACAGAAACAGAAACCCAAACAGGATTTAGGTATCTTGGCTGCTGTCAGCCATTCAGCATGATTGTCTGACTATGTGTATTTGTAGCATGAGGATCAAGGTGCAAATAAAACTTTTCCAAGCAAAAAAATAATAAAGTTTGCTTTGGAGATGACACGATTCACTTAGTTATATGACTTATTTATAATCAGGAAGATATTACATGATGAGGATATGGAACAAAACATTCTCAACATACATGATTATGCCTCTAGCTAAGCTCCAGATACACACTGTGAGAAGTAATTAATTGACACAATTAAAAATCTACAAACACTGGGACAGATTGTGCTCCACATCCCCCCTGCCGGAGGCCACCCAGGCTCCCTGTAGGTTTAATTAATAGTCAGTGGATTATAACACTGTCCTGAAGGGGCTGATAATTAAATCACACCAAGAGCTGTGCCACCAGGTCACCAACTAGGGTAATAACTGATAAAAGCCAACAGCTTTCAAGTTCAGGAAATTCAACACCACCTTTGTTATCATCATTATTATACATGGTCAAGCTGTGGTTCAGAGAGCAGATTAACTTCACCACTACAGGAAAGCTGGACCCATGTCAGGGGATGAGCCTGAGCAGCTAAAAACATCATGAAATGTGAGCATCATTACAACATGTAGGGCACCGGAAGCATTGAGTCAGGTATCTCAGGCTCTTTCTCTCAAGGTACATCACCTTACTGGAAAGCCCAAACACATAACCAGGACTAGAACCCTAAACCTCTGAAGCAATAACCTCAACGTGTTTGGTAGAGCTGGTTAAAGGACCAGAGCAATAATTTTGCATGTTTAAACCCAATACTACTCACCTACACGTTACATTACTGACAACCATTTTCCAAAACATAAAACCATATTTTAGTTCCAAATTTTTCTAAATTAAATGTTCAGCCACCTTAAAATCCAATGTTTCACTGCTAAAATGTAAGTCATAAGAAGGGATGGCTGAATTTTATTTCTTGGTAAAGCTGTCTTCTCTTGGGACTATATTGGAATATGGAAGGTAAGAAAAAACAATTGTAATATGTACAGCTTCAAAAGTATGTTTTGGGAAATGGTTAACATAACCTACATGTATTTATTGGGCTCAAAAATGCAAACCCACTGGTATGGTCCTTTAAGTGCATAAATTGAGAGAAGAGCTGCCTGGCAGACTCATGCAGTGGAAGAAGTTACATAACTCTTTCATGGTTCCACAGCCCAGGGCCAATGTTTCTCATCATCATCATCATCATCATCATCAACCTTTATTTCATCTCAATGGACAATTGAGGAAGGATCCTCATTTATTATCTTCTTGAGTTAACAAAAAAAAAAGATGTTTTAAAGAGCTTATATATATATATAGCTTATCTATCTATCTATCTATCTATCTATCTATCTATCTATCTATCTATCTATCTATCTATCTATNTTTTTTTTTTTTTTTTTTTTTTTGAGAAAGGACAAAGATAGCAGAGAGAGCAGCAGTAGCCCAGGTAGTTACTAAATTTAAAATTTTAAAAGGAGTTGCAATCTGTTTTTACAAGCTCTGAAATCTGGATATTAAAGTAATAAGGTGTTAACAGAAAATTCAAATTTAAGGTTTGCTTGATTGATATACAAAAGTCTGAGACCACATTGAAAATCCATGATTTCCATGTAAATCTGGAAATAATCAGAAAACCTGACATCACAAGAAGCTCTTTGGAACATTGTCAGATCATGCTGGGATAACTTGGCTCATCAGGTTTTGCACAAACTTGTGGAGTCCATGCCAGCTGGAGTCGTGCTGTCATTAAAGCAAAAGGGAGGCATACCAAATACTAAGATATTCTAACATTCATTTACATTTATCAAAGATTCAACTTTTCACTCAAATTATTAAGATGATATTATCATTTGTAATAAGAAATCTTGTATTAAATTCAAAACGAATGCAAAATAGAAACATTTTCACAGCGGTCTCAGACTTTTGGACCTCACTGTACACAAAACACACAGAAACTGAAAGCCATGCTTCCAGTTTCAGGTTTGATGGAATACAAAATAATTAAGTATATTTATCTATTTATTTTATTTATTTATCTATTTTATGAATGTGTTCTAGCTTAAGCCGTTCTCTCAGGGCTGCCCTGAGAGAACGGCTTAAGCTTAAGCTCTTCCTCCAAAGCTGTGGTTCTCAAACTATGGTAAGAGAACCAGGGCTTGTACTTGCCCACTGATGGTATTTCAGATGACTTTAGAAATTTGCAGAGAATCAAAACAATTGAAAGTTTTGTTTTGTTTTTGTTTTTTCCTTAAAGCTGGGTGCTTGTTGGTGAGCTGATTCTGAACCTTGCCTAATTTTTTGGTGTAATTATCTTCCCATAAAAGCATAATGTTTCAAAACCAAACAGTCTCAAATATACACAGCGTCATCTGTACTCATCAGAAGCAACATGAGTCAAATTAAGTTTAAATCAGGACATTTAAACACCACAAGGAAATCAAGAAGTCTGCTTACATAATCATCTGCCCTTTGTACTTTGCAGCCTTTAAAGCCTTTGTATTATGTAGGCTAGAACACAGCAAGGTACATACATATACAGTACATACATACATACATGCTAGTGAGCCATCAGGAACATGCTGTAATAACTCAAAGTCGTGGGTGAAAGAAAACACAACATGCCTCGAGGTTTTTCTCCTTCTGGGCTTTTGTATTGGTGCAGTCAACCCCAATCTTTTAAGGTACAATAAGTATGCTCTTTGCTCAGGGAAACATAACACAGAATCATTTCAGGACGATGCTCTCATCCTCTGATTTTATGGTTTTATGGTAGACTTTCTCTGGAATTGAAAAGGAAAAAAAAAAGACCTATATGAGACGTTGCAGTGGAAAAGTTTTCTAACATTAATACTGATTTGCAATTTGCAATACTGATTCTTCTTAAAAGTTTATGTGCATTAAAGTCTGTACATAGAGATCAGTTCAGTCAGTCAAAGAGGAGAGTAGACTGAGGACTGAAAGGAGGTTAGTTAGTAGAAGAACGTCTTGAGTCATTCATCACAGCAGACAGCTGTGGGATGAGGTCTCCTATATCAGCCTTGTGCGTGGATCAACAGGCATGTGTTATTTAAAGCCTTATCAATCATCCCTATACCATCAAATCCATAGGTTTATCAACCAACATCAATAGCCAGATCATGCGCATCTATCAAAAAATGTCAGTTCTGAAATGAGAAAACAAAGGACACACACACACACATATTCCACATCACTCTCCAAGATAAAACAGTGAACACACAGTTGTAGGATGGATGTACATATAAGGCTGTAACTTTTACTTGAACATTATAAATGTGCAATATTCATCATCAGCTTCTCACCAATATGGCAACAACTGGGCCATTCTTCAAGAAAGCCATCAATCTGGTTTTCCTAAAAACCACATTAACAATATTTATGGAAGGTTGTGTAAGCTGTGATGTCTATGGTCACCTCTAACCTGAACAACAGGTTTGCTTTTAGCTCTATTTTTTTGTATTAGTTTGGAAATATAACCTTAGTGGCAAACCTCTAAAAATACCGTTCTTTCCCCATCTGAGATTTCCACTATCTGTAATTATACAAATATGGCGCAGACGACCAGCAATGTAGGTCTGAACATGATAACTTGCAAACACAGTCACACAAACCCCACGTCATTTAAAAGCAGACGCCAAGCTGATTCTAACCATGTTCATGTCTGCACACATACGTGACCATGATTGGCTTCCACTGACTGGTGATGTCATAAATCGTGATTGTACATGCACATCTCTGACTCACATTTTAAAAGAGGAGTCTTCCCCCTTCTGTGCAGGAATGTAAAAACAGCTTCTACTGACAAACTCCATGCATATACGTAGTAAATCAATCTGTAATGAGAAAGTCAAACATACAAGGAAAAGGATGAGGAGAAAACATATTTCTGAGAGGAGCTTTAGAAAGGATTCACTCTGAATAATAAAATTCTGATACTGTTTGATTGATGGTACCACCAGTATTGATGGTACTGTTACTGTGCCCTGACTGAATACACATTATACAACAACAGATTTGAAGTCTAAAGCCCTACTAGTGCCCCCTTAAGGCTTCTATGTTCACTACACCCTAAAATAAAACATCAGAAAGAGCAAAACTGTAGCATGGGAAGAGCAACATACATTTTTTTGCCACAAATACAGACTTGCTAATTAAATAGCAGCCCTAATCTGATTTTTTTGTTTTTTTAGTCAGATCTGATGTTTTTGTCTTGAGGGTTTACATTCCTGTTTGTATGTGACACTGGTATGAACACAGCTCTGCTCCTAATAGGCCAAACATGCACACATTAAAAAAAAAACATGATCCCCATGTGCTCATGAACATTAAAAAAAACAATGAATAAAAATGGAACCCCGCTCTTGGAAATTTTTAATGCAATTTATTTGAAAACTAAATTAAAAAAATGATGTTCCTAGTTAAGATTGGATGGAAGTTTCTCTGTATATATCTGACAAATTTGGAATCTCCTCGTCTCTCCACTGACCCCTGTTGTAGCTGTCATCCATATTTCCATATTTATTTTTACTGGACTGTGAGGTGGCAACACTGAATAATGGCAACCGTGAGATCCACCAGAGAGGTGAGATGTAAAAGAAAAAAAAAATCCACATACGGTAAATTGCTGTGAAAAATTAGGTTCTGTAGACAAAAAAAAAAAAAAAAANAAAAAAAAAAAAAAAAATCAGCATTGCGCCACTTCAGTTTGCAATGTGAACACACATTAGGTTAGATATTTGTGTACGGTGTGAAATTTGGATCTGACAGTCACATTGAACAAAAGTGAGACTCACAAAAACATTATGGCTCAATATCCAGACTAAACTAAGCAGTCTGACCAGAACTTGTTGAGATACCAAAGTGTTGGACAGACAGATGAATGAAAACTGATAAATACCATTTTTTAAGCCCTGTCACTGGTGGAGTAAAATTGTACTCCATCCTCTGGCTCATTTGCTGACAGTAAGTTCTGTTTAAAAAGCAAAGAGTTCTCTCATGCATTTTTATCACTGATAACACAATTTTAATCTTTGCTGAGGTGGTGTTTTTGTTCCCTGGTGCAATTCCATACAGCTATTATATATATTAATATACATAATTCCATACAGTACATTTCACGGGATGCACAAAGGTTCCAGTTACCATTGAAGATCACATCGTCACCTCTGGCCAACGACTCATGACAAAGAGACTGTGATTTGCACATATGAATTTCTTCATCATCTTCACTAGCAACATATTTATTCATGCGGCAGATGCTTTTACCCAAAATGACATACAGATGAGGTATAGCAGCCAAACAGAAAGGCCAAAGGTGGGCTTCTTGCTGTGAGGCGACAGTGGTAATCTTTGACACTCTGTGTCCAGAAAAGATCAATTGGAGATGCCGGGGATTGAACCCGGGGCCTCATACATGCAAAGCATGTGCTCTACCACTGAGCTACATCCCCAACATACCAATTCACATGCTGATTAGTAGCTAACAAGCTGTGAGCTACTTCACATTAATTTCTGGAAACATGGGGACAAAACATTGTTAGAGATGTACATAACAGTTATCAGGTGGTCTTTCACACTTTAACATGAGACACACATGGTCACAGAACTCCTACATCAATGGGAATGACAGTAAACACAGCAGTAATGCTCCCATTCAAGAGTCATCTTCAGCACTGACCCCTTGAAAAAAACAATACATACCAGTAAACCTGACAGTTCAATTAAAAAAACAATTAAAAAAAAAGTGCAACAATGGCAAATCCCTTTACAAATATGAAGAAGCTGCCATGATGACATTTCAGTGTGGTCCCATTCAAAGAAACAGTACTTCATTTAAGATATTTACAAGCACTTGAGATCTTACATTAAAATGTAGATACAGTTCTTCTTATTGATTACCTGTAACAGGATGTACCTTAAATACACATATCATCCTATATTTATGAGTTAAATGTTATATATGTTTATCCTTTGAGAAAAGGGTCATGACGCGAGAGCCTACAGGAACTGAACAGCAAACACCACAGCTGAATATTGATGTAATACCGAAGCTGTTGCAGTTCTTCTAATAGCCGCTTCGTTAATTAGCACATGGTCATTGTAAGGTGTGACAGGTAAAAGCCAATGAAGATCGGCATGTTAATGAGCTGCTTCATATTTAAGAGCCATGCTTCATACTGCTGCCTCTGGTGTTAAAGCAAAAATGGACATGTTAAATCAGCAAAGGAATTCTGAATTCTCAGCTTTAGAGCTCGCATTTTAAGAGATTGATACGAAGATAAAAAAAGATACGAGATCCAGACACCAGGTGTCACGGTACGGGGTGTGTGTGTGCCGTGCATGTGAGAGAGAGACACTGGATTGAGGCTTGAGGAAGAGGCGCAGCGCCATGAGAATCTGTGCAAGATTAGATCAAAACTCACCATTTAAATACACTGACTGATCGTCTGGCTGAGCTTATCTATCAAATTTATTGATCACGAACACACGAGTTTAAAACATTGTCCACATTTCAAACCACTAAAATTCACCATCAGACTGAAGCAGGTCTTAATTTTTGCATGACGGTGTGTTTTGTGAATCACAACCCCAATATGTAAATTTTAAAAATACTGTCAAAATGTCAAATGCTAAAAGAGGCTGGTAACATGCATTTATGAATGAGGGAACATGGTTTGTGCAATGCTATTTGCCCTTATCGACACGTTAAATCTGGAGCCGTTTTATAAATTACCCCCCCGGACGCTTTCACACTCAGCCACGGTGTTAGCTGCATGCTCGGCTAACTTCAACTCCATCCAGGCTCCACGTCAACGCCCAGCTTCAGACTTCACGTGGTTCCTCTAGAGAACAACAGGTGATATTGCATAGCAGATAGCAGATCCACATCCATGTCATTTGCTTCAGTCTACGGCAGGAGCTTCTTGAATCCGGCCACACAGCAGAAATGGATGGACTGAATCAAAGAATGAAAGAAACAGCACAATTCCGTCCACTCAGGAATTAATGTTTTTGAACTGTTTTCGTACTATCTAGCATAGGAGCTTCATGCAAATACCAGTGGGATACTTCTGTAGAAATGGCATTTAAAAAAAAAAAAAAAAATCTCCATGTCCATAATGCTTTCATGCTTCAGCATGTAAATATTCTGAGGAGCGAATGGAGGCTGGATTCAGCAGAGTGTATTTAGCCTCAGTATACTGTATATACGCATTCCTGCCACATCCTCGCATCTTGTTAGCATGTCCCGGTTCAACCTTTTCATCTGCGCTCCCTCCCATCCTCCTCCTCTTCATCCTAGAGGACCTGCTCGGTGCTGGAGGCGGAGATGTCCAGGAGTCGCCAGGCTGCGTTGGGGTTCAGCTCCTCCTGGTCGCGGCACAATGCCCAAACATACATCATCCTCATCACCTTCTCCTGTTGAGGGAGGAGGAGGAAGAGTGCTCTTAAAGACTAAAGTTTGAATTTCAGAACTAAAGCAGTATGTTCTGAAATATTTCTTTATATGACAAGGTTTTTTTTTGTTGTTTTTTTAAATGGAGGTTTTCCTCTAGCCTTAGAGAGCTTAAACTGGGTCAGGAAATGTTGATGTGTGAACTTGTAAAGCCCTTTGAGACAATGTGTGTGATGTATTGTGCTATACAAATAAACTTGACTCATCAAATGTATTTTTGATCATGGGAATGTATGATGCAACTTCCTTTAAGGTGTACTAGTATATTAATAATTGAGAAATTATGCGAACAGGGCAAATGTTACAAAGTACTGATCTAATTTCAGCCATTTAAGTGGTTTACTTCCTTGAAATGACTGACTATAATGAAATTCAGTGTAATTATGAGATGACTGACCGGATCTCCTTCCACTACTTCTCCTTTGGGGCCGCGGATCACCATAACGACCTGAGCCTGGAAGGTGATGATCAGCACTGGGCCCTGGTCCATCATCTTACCCATCGCTAGCTACAACACAGAGAGAGAGACGACAAACAACAAATGAATGGAATGAGGGGGACGCAAAATTAGTTCAGAGCTAAAAAAGCAAAACAGAGAGAAAGCAAAGTAAGGAGAGAGAAGATATGGTTCTGTATGTGCAAAAACTGGTGAATGAGTGTGAAATACTTACATCTATGTTGTCAATGTCAAGAATTTTGGACTGGAAGAGCAACCCCAAAGCCCTGGCCTGCTGGATAGGGTGGGCCAACTGACTGTATGTCTGAGAACAGACACATAAAAACACATTTGGTGCTGACATTTCACACACATCGACTGCAGTGAATGGACCAAGATATTAAATCTCTGTTTGAGGAAGTTATGATTGCTAAAATGGGCTTAATGACTTAAAGGACCATACCACCCATTTTGCATGTTTGAGCCTAATATATTCAAGTTTCATACACATAAGNACTTAAAGGACCATACCACCCATTTTGCATGTTTGAGCCTAATATATTCAAGTTTCATACACATAAGGCTACTGAAAAACATTTCCTATAGCATACTACTGGAAGGGTGAGTTAAATTTTTTTTTCCTACCTTCCAGACTGCCATTGGTTTCAGTTCATTCTGATACGCTATTAAAATCAACTTGTTGATACTTGAAAAGTTCTTGGGATAGGTAATCCATCAAGAAACAACACGTGTATTCAGGGTTTTTTTTTTTTTTCGAAGTTTCATAATTTTAACGTTCAAGCGCAATAAAAAGCACAGAGTGAATGTATGCCTCCACCAGGGAATATAGTCCCAAAGGAAAACTGCATTTATCGAAAAATTTAAACGACCGTGACTTCATAAGTCTGCGTAACTATTAGCAGCCAAATGAATATGAATGTTTGAATATTTGATTTTGAAAGATTAAGAGATTTTGCAAAATATCAGGACAGCTGAAATACGGTTTTATCCTTTGGAAAATGATTGTCAGTAACCTTACGTGTATGAAAATTGAATATATTAGGCTCAAACATGCAAAATGGATGGTATGGTCCTTTAAAACAGTTAGCAAACTGAAGAAAATAAAGCAACATCCTCAGTAAATATGTTACAGGATATATAAAAATACAATAAGATGGCAATGGGTAACACTAGCATTAGACTGAAATGCAGATCTGTGTTTTCTTTAGTACTGATAAAAATACAGAGAGGAGAATATAACAGTATAGAACTTACAGCTTCATAACACCAGTCTTTTAATACATCCAGCTCTCCACGGATAATGGCCTGCAGAAAGACAATATGGGTTACTGAGAACACAGTTCATTTGTGGCTATTACACCTCTGTGTGGTTAAAACACCTTCTGTGATCTGTGTGTATATTTTATTACATTACAAGCTCTCTTTCTAGCTCTTCTTTAGTATTATTTACTCCGCTTGTTTTGAAATTGCAGAGGCAGGACTTCCCGATACTCATCTAAGCTGGTGTAAAGCCCCGCTTTCATCATTAATTTTTGGTTTTCGTAGCTTCCTTTGTGAAATATATCTCAGGTATTAACCAGCAGTCCGTTTACCTCCAGTATATTAGGGATGATGTCTTTCTCACACTGTTTAAGAAAAGAATCTTTGTCAAAGGTTGGATCTGCTTTCACGATCTCTGTCAGCACCTCTGACATTTCTGTCTTAGAGAAAAGACCACCTGAGGAGGGGAAAAAAAAAAAAAAAAAACCAGCAAGATGATAAGATACTGCTACACATCAAAATTAGCAAAACCATTTAATCCAAAATTAGCTGTAAAATACTTGGCTACTGGAATGGCCAAATCACAGTTTCACGTTTTATAAAAGCACATTCTTTAATGTAAGGCCTTAATCTAAATCATATTCCATATCACATTCAGTAAAATTAAACAGTAAGAAGTATCTGCAACATTACTCTAAACAGCGACAGAGTTTTACCTATGAAGTCACTGACTCTGTCAGTCACAGCTCTGGATGCTCTGATTAAAGCGTTGTCACTTTCATCATACTTCATCTTCATTTCAAAGAACCCTGAAGGAGACATAAAGGGTGTCAAATTATTTAACAAAGGGTATCAATGTCTAACTGATAACGGTTAAAAAAAAAAAAAAAAAAAANAAAAAAAAAAAAAAAAAAAATCAGGATCTTCAGGCTAAACCTGCTATATGCGCTTTCTATTAAATGAGTCCAGTGCCACCTGCTGCCTCAGAAGATTATATACAACTGGACATGAGCTATTATATACAGAATCTTTTTTTGTTTTTAAATTTTAATAAAAAGAACTATGTAGAATCACAAATTCCTCATTTTCCACACAAACGAATCTCTTACTGTTGAAAACTACGTTATTATCCTTGAAGTCCTTCCACTGCTGGAACCACTTTGAATCCTTGTGGAGAACAACACCCATTGCCTCCCTGCACAAGACAAGGACAAAAACGTTCATACTGTCAGAAATGCTAATAACAGGCCAACATATTTACAAGGAAAAGTGGAGAAAACAGTCCATATGAAGATAGAACATTACAGAAAGTTACAGATTGGGGTGGGAGGACAGTTTTGAGTTGCTTCAGTTACTTACTCATTTGCCTCAAATACCCTGGAGTCCTCTCCTCCTTTAGAGGAGAAGTCGCTCCTCTTCCTGAGCTGAGGAGGAGCCCTGTAAGGACCGGCATCACCACCATCCATCTCCTTCGTTATGGTCTCCACCCCCTACAGAGATGAAGCACAGTTTTATCAAAATCCCAACCCAATTCTTACACACATTAACTATAAAGTGGACATTATAGTCTGTGCTAAGAAATGTTTTCTGCTGAAAAAACAGGTGGTGGAAATTTTTTTCATACCTGTGAGATGGCCCTGAAAGCGTTGGTCCCACCAAGCTTTTCTCCTCCTTTGGTGACTGAGTCAGCAGAGTGCATGGCAGTCTTAGCTGCCTCCTCCACCCCTTCCTTGATCTTCTTCCCGAGGTCGGTACGACTCACCTCCCCAAGCCCCTACAGTCAACATCAACATCAACATCAACAAACACACACACACACACACACACAATCAGTCAATAACGTTAAAATTAGAATCTGACTGATATATGTATATCACTTTTTTTTTTTTTTCAAAAAATCTAATGTATTTTCACATTTGAGGCCACGTATATTGCCAATTTGTAATTATCAAGGATTTGGCCATGTAGCTGAATCCTGAATGAAAATGTTATCAGCTAACAAATGAGAGGATATCCAAACCAATCTGCATCCACACTATAGAGGCGAGTGAGTTTGCTTATTATTGCACTAATTCGGATGAAGTGCTGATATTTACCCCTTTCACAGTCTCAGAGATGGAGCCAAGTGTCTTCTTCAACACCTCTGAAGTCTTCACTGTCTCAGCCTCTATAGATTTCTAATGAAGAAAAATTAAACTCATGTCTGCATCTACCAGTAATATATACAGTATGTATTTATCTTTATTTTTTTTTATTTCATCATATACTTATTTTTTATACTTAAGAAGCACAGTCAGGAGAACCTACCAGAAAAAGCATTTTACTGTTGTTACACTTGTAAGGTTGTATGTGACAAATAAAACTTTGAAAACTTCAAGTGAAACTACAAGACGAAAAAATTCCCATGCAAAGCAAATTCTAGCTGATGCAATAAGTTGCAATAAAAAAGTCAAACATGTCTCCAAGAGACATTGTTCCATATAAAAAGCACTTTGTCTATGAACCTGACAATGCTCTTACATATTTCCTGCGAGCCTGTTGGAGGGCATCAGACTCCTCAAGTCTTTTGGCCTCTTCTCTGAACTTCTTTATGTTCTCTTTCATCTCTTGATTCTTGTTGAACTCCTGTCGAAGGTTATCCACAAACTCTCTGAGAAAACCTTTACGTCCTGAAGCATGTCGCACCTAAGCAGACAGACAGAGAGAGGGACAAAGTAGTTAGACAAACAGAGAGGTAGATGAAGTGAACAGGACTTTGGGAAACCCTTCTCTTCATGACGAGATATGAAATAAAGGAATGTCCTTAGTATGAGACTATCTCCTTCATACTGGTTTGGGCTTTGTGTTGTATTTGATATGCATGGCTGGATAATTTTTCTCAGAAACAATTGCATCTGTTCAACCTATCTTTCATTTCCCCATGGAGGGGCTTTATTTGCAGCCAAGTCGCTGAAATAATTACAATTACAAACTTTTATTTAGTAAAATAACCAGAGGAGTTATCCAAATTTAGTAATCAATTTGGATTACTTTAAATTACCTTTGTATGAACTGATATTCTGGAGCCTACATTTCCAGTTAGTAAACAGCAACCATAAACTTTTAAGGATTATATTCTCTGATGTGATCCAGAATGGGCTTGTGAGTGTTATCTGAAGCTGGGCTGTGATCTCTACCTGCACAGCTGCAGCTGGACTCCCGTGTATCCTGTAGGCATCTCCGCTCCACACTGAGGAGACCAGAGACCTGCAGCAGAGGGCCACATTGCGTCGGCCGACCAGCTGCAATAGACAGAAAGTCACTGTCATTCACAATAGTGTTCAAACAGGTGAGTCGACGAATTAACTACTAAATCTTATACGACACTGTGGACGCTACAATAATTCCACATATAGTATCTCTGCTTCTAGGTCAGAATCTGACCCAATGGGAGGTTTTGTCCACTTATTTCTATGTATTATGTGAGATAAGTGATTAATTGATTAAATTAAAAATATATGCAGTGGGGTCCAAAAGTCTTAGACCATATTGAAAATCTGTGATGTTTTCCATGTAAATCTGGAAATAATCATAAAGTCTGACATCACAAGAAGCTCTTTGGAATATTGTCAAATCATGCTGGGATAACTTGGCTCATCAGGTTTGCTGTCATTAAACCAAAAGGGGGACATACCAAATAATAACATATTCTGAAATTCATGTACATTTTTCAAAGATTCAACTTTTCACTCAAATTGTTAAAATGGTATTATCATTTGTAATGAAAAATCTTGTAAAAGAATGCAAAATAGAAGCAGTTTCACAGTGGTCTCAGACTTTTGCACCCCACTGTGTACTGTATATCTTAAGTTTTGTTTGTTGCTTACAGGCTTGGCAAGTTTTCACAAGCCAAAATTGTTAACATAAAAATCACACTGACTTTCACAGCAAATTTTAACATTTAAGAACCTATAACCAGGAAAAATAAACGGGTAAAATTATCAAGCAATTCCTAAAATAGCTGATTTTCGACTGATTTATGAATTATGTATGTCAACAACATTTTCATGACATCTCAATGTGTGACAGACGTAATTCTGGTGGTGACATTTCAATTACTATATTCCATGCGTGGGAAATTTAATACATGGTGATATTCCAGTGACTATTTTCATGTGTGGTGGGCTAACACAGGGCCTGTAAACTCCTTTATTAAACCAGGTTCAGGTCACTAAAATGCTTTGAACAACTGGCTACATGAATACACACAAAAATCCATTTAAAAATATGGGACATTATGACACTGAAAAAAAAAACACAGTGAACCAAGGCCTTTTTCAACCGGACATCTCACACTCGTCTCTTGCTGCCACGCAACAAAATCCCAAGAAAAGACAGATGACAAATCCGCACACACATAAAAATATTATAACATCTACAAAAGACGGAGCAACTGAAATAACGAAGTGGTTTGTTTGTCTTACCTCATAACACCGACACACGTAGGCTGCCATCTTGATCTTGAAATGCGCGGAGCAGCACGTGTGAGCCTTTGCAGCAGCTGACCTTGTGCTCAGCCAATAGGAGCTAAGAAGCTGGGTTGTAGGCGGGGCCAACACGATTCCGTACATTTAAAGGGAAAACCCACCCCAAAATATTAGCGTTGTGTTATTTTTTGGGCAACAAAGTCACTATCTACAAATACTGACAACTTTGTCTCTGAACTGGAAATTAGAGCATGGACTTATGATATAATTATGTGACAGTTTTTACAGTTACATCTTTTTAAAAAGTGATTGTAGGTTCACATATATATATATTTTTTTATTTAAGATATGACATCAAAATCACTTTAATTTGAATGTACAGCAGTGAGCCAGAAAATGTCCACATATCCTTAAAATTACTAAAGGCAATGCATTCTTGGAGTTCTTCAATTGTTCACTGCCTTAAGAGCTCCAAGATTTGACTGAAGATATCACAAATTAAGCCTGAGCTGTACAATATTGTTGAAATTAGACAACCTATATGAATTTTCCCTTTTAAACTTTATTTAAAAAAAATAAAGTTACAGTTGGTAATTTAAAAGAGAGGCAAGTTGTTCTTACTTACAACGTCCTGTCTTACTTTATATGTATATTTCTCTATACAAACCTTCACTCACCAAAAGATTCAACTTTTATAAAAGTTACAGCCATTAAGAAACCATCTAGGGATGTTAAGATCAAAGTTCCTAGAAAGTTTGGGAACATCCCTCAGAAAAAGGCCTAGGAACATCCTGTAACCAGTAAAACACCTCCCAGAAAATTTCCCAAGAATTACACATTGTTAGCTAGAATTATTTAATTGTGGGATTTGAGTTGATTAGCACCTGAGAAAAAAGAGGTTAACACACCGATGCATCTGAAATTACGTTATAATAATGATTTAATTTTCAACAGTAATCTAAACACACCTAAACACCATTAAAATTATAACCCATTACATGCTTTAGTAATATTTTACATGTTTGTTATCTGGGTTAGGACAAATTGAAAAATATCCATGACAGAAAAATAAAACTCAATCAATCATTGACATGGAAATTCAAATTGAGTTAAACTATTTACACGGTATGTGCGTCATTCCTCTCGTTCCTTTTCATAAAGCTTGTGACTGAGTAGTGCCCCCGTGAGGAAGGTATGGGATCTGCAGGGACTCCTCCCCTCTTTCTGCAGAGTTGAAGCTCTCCTTTTCTGCGGCCAGCTCGCCTTGACAGCCAGCACTGGCGCAGAGTCTCAGCACAAACATTTTTCATAATTTTTTTTTTTTTAATTATATAACGAGAATTAATTACACTTATTTTTCACACATCCTCTTCCGGAAAGACACGTTGGAGCGGCCTCGTCTAGAATGGGGAACCGAGACGATGAATACGATTTCTTGTTCAAAGGTAAAAAAAAAAAAAAAAANAAAAAAAAAAAAAGAAAAAAGATGACTGCATTCCCCCTTAAAGACTCACCCCGACAAAGCTTTGCTTCATAAATACCTATAAATCTCTCTGTATTTGATCCTTTTTCACTATAGATCTGCGTTTTCCAAAGAATCGGACTTGTTTTCACGGAGGCTGGTGGGATGACAATCCTTTGGTGTTTATTATAACATAATGCTGTCATTGTCACATTACAACGCCCGCAGCTATATTTATAGGTGTAGAACCCTTGCTACGCCTTTTATTCAACTTTTATGAACTAATAGCAGGATTGAACAGTTTGGATTGTTTTGAATGTTTTCTTTCACCACAGTACACGCTTTATTACAGGCCTGTTATATTTGTAATGGTCAGTATATATGCTTCAGGTGAGGATGAGGATGGGTCTCTGTCAGCTCTTATTGACTCAGAAAATGCAGCGGCTCGTAAAAATCCTGGTGTTTGATGAAGATCACTACTCCTGGTTGAGTGAAACGGTAACAGATTAGGGTCCGTGTTTCTGTTCAGAGCTCAGTTTGATCCAGAATGCGTCCTTTGATCGTGATATCAGCTCCTGCACATTAACATCCTGGGCCTGTGGGAGCCAAAAGGCCATTTAGATGTAACAAAGTCTCCTCTGTGGGATGAATAGAGCATCTGCCGGAGGCCACGGCTCTCTCTTTCTCCATCTCTCCCCCCTATTCTCCCCCTCTCCCTCCCCGAGCCATCGTTTCAGTTCCCGGACCCAAACAGGAAGGGCACGGCAGCCTGAAACTGTCGATTCAGTTTTTGATGAAGCCTGTTATCAGCTTCCTGCAGACCGGACCAGGGACAAAGTTCGGCTCTATTTCCTTTGAGGGAAAACAAAAGAGCTCCACAGCAACCAGCAGCTTGCAACCAGCAACAGCAACTTCAGCCAGGCCTCAAACCAGATCAGTCACTTCCCTCCTGACTCATTTAATTCAACCATGACAGTCTGTGAGCAAGACCTGATTAGTGCTGACATCATAGCTATTGATAAGAACTTGTCATAATACTTTTTCTTTGTTTATAATTAATCATCTTTGATAACATGTCGAAATCAGATGAAATCTGCCACAAAGTCAGATTAAGGTCTTTAATCCAGTTTACATACTGAGGAGACAAAAAACGTTATTATCTGGAATTTCAGTGTAAAACAAGTCTACTCTGCATAAAATAACTTAAAGGACCATGCCGGTGATTTTGGATCTTAAAGCCCAATAAATACTACCTGAGCACATGTTACGTTACTGACAACCATTTTCCAAAACATAAAATCGTTTTCTTTTTTTTCTGTTATTTTGACAAATCACCTAATCTTTCAAACTCAAATCAGGTGATACATCCACCTTAAAATTCAATGTTTTGCTCCAGTAGTATGTTTTGGTTGTGGAAATGTTTGTATCAAACAATTTATCACATTTATTGTGTAGTACAACGTTGGGCTTGTCAAGTAGATATTTGCTCACCGCATGTGGTTGTTTTGCTATATGCTACTTAGATAAATATATGAAAATGTTAGTTTTTCATTCCAAAATATCAAAGATTATAATTTATACAGTAGTATAAAGTTATACTAATATGTAAACTGAACATTCTGAGGAACTCTGCAGTATTGCTATATTTGAAAATGTATTGAATTGTGAAATTACAGTGGTGCACTGAGTCAAACCATGAATTCTGTGAATTGTTACCCCCCTTTTCTCATTTTCTCCCTTCCTCCTTCCCCCCTCTTTCTCTCCACAGTCGTGTTAATCGGGGACTCGGGCGTAGGGAAGAGCAACCTGCTCTCTCGATTCACACGGAACGAGTTCAACCTAGAGAGTAAGAGCACCATCGGAGTGGAGTTCGCCACACGCAGCATTCAGGTGGACGGCAAAACGATAAAGGCTCAGATTTGGGACACAGCAGGACAAGAACGCTACAGAGCCATCACCTCAGCGTGAGTTTGGAACCACATCTCTGTCTCTGTGTTATAAGACCAATTTAAAAAAAAAAATGAAATAAAGTAGAAAAATCTGCCCGCTTTAATGAGAGCTGTGGAAAGCTTAATGGGACAAATAAGAAAATAGATGCCAGGAAATTATTTATTAAAGGAAATGACATCCAGGTATGACTACCTCTGATATGCCACAAAAAGAAATATCATGGCAAAAATGAACAAAGACCTCTCATAACTGCTCATATAGCATTCACATACTTTTAAAGACTAAAACAAAACAAATTTGTGTTTTTTTTTTTTTTTTTTTTNTTTTTTTTTTTTTTTTTTACTTTTAGCGACCTGCAGATAGCCTGTAGCTTTCTGGAATTCTTATTAGTTGTCACCAGTGTGTCTTTGGTGTTGTTACAGGTACTACAGAGGAGCAGTGGGGGCTCTCTTAGTGTATGACATAGCCAAACACCTAACCTATGAGAATGTGGAGCGCTGGCTGAAGGAGCTGAGGGACCACGCCGACAACAACATTGTCATCATGCTGGTGGGCAACAAGAGCGACCTGCGCCACCTCCGGGCTGTGCCCACAGACGAGGCGCGGGCTTTTGCAGGTACCATCTAATTAAAAAGAGGGAAAGGAACTATACTTAAAAGATTATATTTGATGTTAACTACGCTTACGCATTATGGATTTTATGCATATCCTGAATTCATTTAAAACATTGCACTTCCTCCAAAATTCATTTGCACAATGCAGCACCTACAAAACTGGGTCAACTTTTGTTGCATCAGCAATTCAGCAGCAGTGAAAGCCAGAAAAATGGTTGAAAGTTTCATGGAAAAGCTGATCGAGCATCAGATATTATCCCCAAGATGCAGCTTGTTTCGCCTTAGTATCCTAAGTAAATGCTGATCTCCTCCATTGTCGGCATAATATGTTTTTACACTGTGTAGTGAAATAGGGAGTAGATTTTAAGGTGCCAACCAGGGACTACTTATGTTTTGGCCCTCGCATTGCCCCATACTCGACATAGAATTCAATCCCCCAGATTTACATAAAGTCTGCAAGCATGTAATTGAGCAACATTACAAGAGTTTATGTAGTTAGAATTCAGTGTAATCTTGGTCTTACTCAGACCCTTGTTTCTGTCTTGGTCTGTTTGACTTGTTCCCTGTCGTGCTGTAACAATCCAATTTTCCCTGAGGGATCAACAAAGGGTTATTTACCTCCAGTCGTTTTTCACCTTTCCATGAACCGTCTTATAAATTATAATTAGAAAACTTCATTTAAACCCTGTGTTGTGTTTTTGTTGCTGAAGGGATCAATAAAATAATCTGTATAGAACTTTAAACTACTGGGTTTCCTTTTGCAGTTTCTGTTATTTATTGAAGTGTGCTTTTATAATTTTACTTGTCTAATTGTTGCTTTCTTTCTTGCCTCGTAGAAAAAAACAATCTGTCGTTCATAGAAACTTCAGCTCTGGATTCAACAAATGTTGAGGAAGCCTTCAAGAACATCCTTACAGGTATGTTTGTGAACAGAGATCAGAAATAAGAGCTACATTAAGAGCACAAGGAACTAAAGAAATGGCTGATTGGTAACCAAATTTGTAAACACTGATTCCTGCATTTGAAGGGTGGAGGAAGGGATTTGGTTTATTTCTGTTGGACTGAGTAATGAAAATGGTTAGAGCTGTCTTTTGAAATACATGTGATGTTTTGAATTGTCATTGATTTTTTTTTTTTAATTTTATTAAAGTGCTAGACTGTGTTTAGAGGTATTTTAATGATGGATTTGAAATATATCCAGGAGACCAATGTGTGTGTGTTTTTTTTGTTTTTTTTTGTTATTGTAAACCTTTTGGATCTGTTTTTTAATGTAATACATCATGTTGTCTAATCATGTTATATTGTAGGTAGCCATCTTATCATCTTGGCATGGGACTATGGATGAAAATTAGTCAAGTTTGGCTAAATCTGGCATATTTACATTTTGATTGTATATTAATGTGCATTGTCCCAGTGTAAATAAGAATTACAATTACACTTAGGTAATATGAAGTGGCAAGCAAAGCCAAACTCACTCGAGTAAAATGACAAAAATTACGTTGAACTCCAGATTGAAATGGTAATCAGCACCCAGAACAAGAAGAGCAAGAGCGCTTGAGGGAAAACGGCTAATCTCTTCATCTCTATTCATCTTTTCAAAAACAGAAATCTACCGCATCGTATCGCAGAAACAGATTGCTGAACGGTCTGCCCATGACGAGTCCCCAGGAAACAACGTGGTGGATATCAGCGTGCCACCCACCATGGACGGCCAGAGGGGGAGCAAACTGCAGTGCTGTCAGAACCTGTAACCCATGGCAACCGTCCCTCACCTGGGTCAAGTATTAATTGAAATCCACAATGTTGATATGCTTCCATCTGCCTGGGTTGCAATATTGTCCTTATCTACACTTTTTTGGATCAGTGGAATCGATTCCATTACGCCACAAAAGATCAATCTCCGAAGTGTTTGGATTAATTTCAAATAGTAATGTGACCCAGGTCTGCTACATTCTACTGGAAAAGCAGGACTGATGGTACTGTGTAAAGTTGCCCATGATAGTGTAGCAGAACAGCTTTGCCTGACACGTGTAAGCCTAGACAAAGGGTCGAACCCTGCCCTTTTCTGTCGTACCAGCAGTCCTGTTTTTCACCTCTCCTCCCTCTCGAGTCATCATCTCAAAAGTGATTGTGATGCTGCTGACGCTTATTTCATTTTGTGTAAAATATATTATTTTGTTTTCATTTTGATAGCTTGTCTGCTCTCATACATTATATTAATGCCATGAAATTAAATTTTACAATATTGTTGCTGTCCAATTTTTTTTTTTTTTACTGTATTACACACATTTTGCACCTATGGCATCATTTTCATTAGCTCAGTCGTACCAGTGAAGTGGTGTGAATACATTCATAGCATAAGCTGCCCTTAAAATAATGAGTAGAAACATAATAACAGCCCAATAACAGTACATTATAAAAATAATTATGAATTTTTGGTCACCAAGGTCTTATAATCCATATAATCCTTTTTTCCTAAGAATGATATTTTTAAAGCTGCATTAAAGGACCATACTGTTTATATTACATATTTGAACCCAAGAAATAGAACCAGCATACTTAAATTACTGCCAACCATTTTCCAAAAGATAAGTATTAGAATTGTTTATTCTACCTTACAGACTGCCATTGGTTTCCAGTTCATTCCAGTAGGCTATTAAAATCAACTTGTAGAGACTTGAAATGTTCTTGAAATAAGTAGTCCATCACAGCAAATCACGTGCTTTTATTTTTTTTTTTGNTGAAATGTTCTTGAAATAAGTAGTCCATCACAGCAAATCACGTGCTTTTATTTTTTTTTTTGTCAAAGTTACTTAATTTAACCAGTCCAACACAGAGCTACACAGAAGAAAATATATATCTCTGCCAGGGAATATAGTCCCAGGAGAAGACAGCTTCTACCGAGAAATAAAATTTCTCGAGTTCATTTCATTTGTGCCTTTATCAGGCAAAACATTGAATTTTAAGTTAGGTGTATCACCTGAACATTTGTTTTTGCAAGATTAGGGGATTTGGCAAAATCATACAAAAATTAAAAAATAGTGTTTATGTTTTGGAAAATGGCTGGCAGTAACTTAATTTGTATGTGGGTAGTAATTATGGACTCAAACATGCAAAATCCACAGTATGGTCCTTTAAATGTGAAACAACATGATTTGTCTTGATTTTAAACTTAACATCACAAAGCAGCTGCAACTGCAGTAAAGGTGATTGCAGTAAAGGTGACTATCTTTTTATAGCCACTGCACATTTCCTATGACTAGATGGAAATGAAATTTAAAAAACACAAAAAAAAAAAAAAAAAAAAANAAAAATTAAAACCCATCAAAAAAAAAACAAAAAACAAAAAACAAAAAAACACACATTTTGCACTGAGCCATACAGCAGTCCAGGAGTCCCTTGTGTTTTATTGCACAATAACCCAACTCTCAATGGGGATGCAGCAGGAAGACTACAATTACACAAAATACTTTGTTTAGCATATGCTGCATACATGATTGACATCTCAAATGTTGACACATTTGTCTTTTGCATCTTTTTTTTGTCACTTTACCAAGTACCAGCCTCTTCTGGTACGGTTCTAATTTAAGTACGACCAAATTAATCTCGCTATGCAGACCACGGCGTTTCTTCCCTTTAAAACTGCATCTCTTGTGATGGGACATTACATTAGGTAGCTTCATTAATCAATGCTGCATTTACAAGTGGAGGAGGGTTGGTGCTAATGCACTTTCATGACAATAAAACGATCTGCAAACCAATTAGAATGTAAACACTTTTCCACAGCTTCAATACTCATTCTTTATGTATTTCTGCAATGCCATTTAACGGTTGCAGTCAGTGTCATTCTTTACACTGCAAGTTCATTTCAGACCTTCATCGATGCCTGAATCTGACTTTTGTAACAAACTTGATAAATATTTAATGTCTTGATTGTTATCTACACAGGTTGATGTCCATTTTTCATTATTCAAACAGCAATGAATAATGGTTACCTGGAAATTTTAATAGGATTCAGATTGTAGACGAAGATGTTGGTATGAGCAGCTGTTGGCCTCTACTTGTCAAAAAAAAAAAAAAAAAAAAAAAGAACACTCACAGACAGACTTGGTCAATCATGTTTGAAGACTATTGCCCTCCGCTGGGCTGCTGGCTGCCCGTTGTTCAAAAACAGCTAAATACATTGTGAAGAGGCATGGGGGGGAATTATAGGTAGTGAATATGTTTCATATTATACTGTAGTAGCATGCTGAATCAGTAATATTCTGCTACATTAGTTTGTGTCCTAGTATTTCATCAGTTCTTGTCACTGGAATACAGTCGAGGCTGGTTTGTCCAACATCCATGTGTTTGCCCCCAGCACTGGCTGTTCGGTGACAATACTGAGCATCGACAGCAACTATGACTGGAATGAGTTCCGTGCCAAACCACTTAGGCTGCCGTGGTTGCGGCTCTCCAATATTATAATAGTTTACATCAAGTGCTTCAACAAAAGAAAACAGAGGAAGAAAACAGCTCCTCCCCCCTCTCAGAATGGTCCATATGAAGTGCAAAAGTTCAGTAATATGATTAATTTTTTCTTTTTTTTTAGAGAGTGTTTCAGTGGGCTCAAGTTTAAATAATCCTGTCGCAACCACTCGGCACTCATACAATGGTCTCGTCAGTCATTTTCTTCGTCGACTTGGTCGGCACAGAACGTTGGGTGGAGTGCGCCCCTTTCATGTCGGGCATGAGCAGGCGCACTTTCTGATTGGTCCTCCTCCACTCTGAGTACAACTGACAGTGATACCGAAATGACACCTGAGATTGAATGGAAGGAGACGGGGGTGAGAAAAGAGGTGGTGAGGGAGGAAAAGACAGACATCAATAACACTGACATGGAGATATTCGAGACAGGCTACTACAGGACAGGACGGGTTTGCTTTTTAATGCACATTCTGACAGGGCAGAAATATATATATTCCAAATCTGTGACTTTAATTATTCTTATGCTGACCATTTCAGGATTAGTTTTACAAAGAAATGCTCACATTTCTAGCTTTTTTTTTTTTTTAAACAAAATAATCTGGCTAAACAAGAAGCCAGTTATTCCTACTTCCTACTATCTAAAAACATGTATTACAGAATCATGTGTGTGCATGCATGTATTATGTGGCCAATTTTTTTTAAAATAGAGAAAGCTCTGTGTCAGAGAATATCAAACACATGCCCAGACATCAATGCAACTCTATTTTGAGACTCTTATAACATTCAGACTTTGTTAAAACTGTATCAGACTGATGTTGATTCAACATGACGCCATTTTTTGGATATTGTTTTGATCTGCATTATACTGAAAAGTATTTCTGATATTTTGTATGCCCAATTTATATGCATGAGGAGGACACAATTATAGAAATATCTCTCTCTTCATAATACAATTCAATACAACACAAGTAACTAGCACCTTAACAGGAGTACTGAATCAACTCTAGTTTTCTCAGTTACGCATAACAACTTAAGTGATGTAGTATTTTACCAGTGTCCAGAGGATGTAGATGGTGAAGAGGGCGATGGTCAGGGCGATGAGACCAACAGCCTCCAGTCTGCTCTTCAGTTGCAGGTGGTCCTGGGCTCCCCTAAGACACAGCCAGCCTGAGATGGCTGCCAGTGGCGTGATGAGAAGGAAGCAGGCCATATCGCACAGCAGCGTGCGCTTCTCACTGCGAGGGCCCGGGTCCTTCAGCCACTGACGAAGAGCAAAATTAAGGGTTAAAATTAAGTAATTAAATCATTGGTACCACTCAATGTGAGCTTCCCTTGGTGAAAAACATAGCAAGCCACAATTACAGCAGATGGACTTTCATTCCCATATCATCTTAGCCTGTGTCAGTTTGAGTGACTGATGCGTCCCTATTTCATATCCTGCTGATACTATCCGATACCGCCTACTTTACAAGGCTCATATTAATCTTACAGATTACATGGCTGAAGAAAAATATTCTCTCTTGATGGAGAAAAATAAGTCATGCTCACCTCCATCTCTAACTGCAAAAAACAAAAAACAAACAACAAAAAAAAAAGAACAACCAAAAAATAAAGAAAAACATCAAACATCCCTGCTGTTGCCTCCCACAGCAAAGGCTCTGACCTGTGTGAGGGGTTGTGGCCGCCGTTCAATGGTGAACTCAGTATGACAGAGTTCACAGTAGCTGGTGTTGGAGGAGGACAGCCACTTCTCCAGGCAGCTCTTATGCACTTTACCCAGTGTACCAGTGCAGTCGCAGGGTGAGAGCAAAGTCTCTCCTCCAGCTCCCTCGTGGCAAATCCGACACATCCCTACATCACTGTGGAGAAATATGGCCAGAATAACCATTAGATATCTACTTAGTCATTTCTAATACATTTTAATTTATGTAAGTGATGTTTGGCTTCTATAAAAACTATGTGCGGCATATTTTTAAAGAAATATTCTCAATCAATAACTCCATCAGTCAACATACACAATGATTGAGCTCCTCCCTCTCTTACCTCTGCAAGCTCACCGCTTTGACAACAGTGGAGAGTGGACGTCCATCTTTAGCTGTAACCTTAGCGATGTACTGGGCTTGTGCAGTAGAATCAGACTCCTCTGACTCCTTCGAGGCATTGGATTCAGCATTCCCGGAGTAATCACAAAGGGAGCCGGGTAGGTGGCAGCACCCTGATGAAGACATGGCTCTGCTGAGGGTGACAGTGGTGAAGATGAAGGAAGAGATAACTTCTGGAGAAGGTCTGCTGACTGAAAACCTGGTCCTGCTTCCCTCTTCTAGCGACCTGCAGGGCAAATGCCTGGTGGATGAAGAACAGGAAACAAAGCAAATGTGATATGATGCCATTCTTGCAAGAATCTCACAATACTCTCTATAGGTCAAAGTGACGCCATGCTACTATAAATAATGGTATGACATGTCTGGAGATGGTGACAACTTAATGACTCAAGATATTACAGTTTGAGATGTCAGACCAACTGGAAAACTAGTGTGCTGGAAATGACGGAGGCACCGTCTCCTCCTCCCAACATTCCTCCACCCTGGCCATCGGAAGTACCTGGAATTTTACCCATGGGCAGCTTCATAATTGGGTCGATACACTGCAAAAAATAAATAATGGTGCGACTGGCCCTGGAGACTGAGCTGTTGGCCTAAATGCAGACGGGTGGAAGAGCTCCCGTTATGGAAAACCACAGGAGTCATTTCATCTACGATCATGATCCACCTGCTTGCTAAGTTATTTAAGATGCAGTTGTGCATGCAGATCCTTATCAGAATTTGAAAAATGACTCTACTAGAGCCTGACAGATATTGGCTTACAGAAATATCATATCTGGGTCTATATTAGCAGATATGCAAGCAGAAACTGCAGTAATAAATCCCACTAAACATGGTTTTGATGACTGAGAGTTGTAAAGATATCTGATCATCTAGGTTAAAAGTGGGGTAATTTGGTTGAAAAGTGAAACTACTTGAGATGTCTAGGCTAAACATAATCATTTCAACAGAATTTCAATTGCTATATTTAACTGTATACCAAGGACTGGACCCATTTTTAAAAAATTGATTAAATTTTGATGTAAATTTAATCTCGCTCTTTTTTTTTTTTTTAAATAATTTTAATTTACAGAGCACTTGTGAATGTTTACAGTTCCATATCTAGTGTTATCTTTATCATCTTTGATGATTACCATTATCGCATGTCTATAAAATATCCTGCCTTGGTAAGGCTATTGTCACAACTTTCCAACATCCAAATTTAAAAAAAACCTTGCCAAAAACTATGGTTTCTGCTATATGCTTACAAACAATGTTTATAATTTTTTTTGTCTATCAGATTTTTCTTCCTCTCAAATATCAACATCACTAATTGGCTCAAAAATCCAGGTGAGTGACAAGCAGAAGGTTGCAAGTTCAAGACTTGTGGTGATGCAAATCTTAAAATGAGATGAATGTTAGTTTTATCACATTACATAAAATAAAGATATACTTTTCTTCAAAATAATAGAACAGATTTAGTGTTGTTCTTTACTTTTGATGGGGCCGTTTTGATTCTAAGTCCGCACCTGTCTCCATACCGTTATTGCCTACATACCACTTAACAACGTACATGATAAAAGAGGATTGTAGTAATAGTCATATGCAAGTGTTGTATGGCGACATATTTATTTATTTATTGAAAAGCCTTGATAATCAATCAACATTAATCAAACTCACAATTGCAACTGAATGCATATTTCTAAATGCAGGTTGCAATACCAGTTACCATCTGAGAAGTAAAATCTGTAACGCGGATCCAGAAACGATCACCACACATATTTTTAAAAATTCTTATTACAAGATCAAAACCCTACAGATAATTTGAACCAAGAATGTGGATTTGCATGATTGCTACATTATCGTTTATAAGCAAGCACTGACATGGGCTATAACAGTCTTATTGCAATAAAGCCGTACAAATATAGCTGCACAGTTTGCGACCGACAAGACAGCTTGTGATTTTGTATAAATAAAAGCTAATAAGCAAGATGAAACAGACATTAGCGTAGATTTACTCACCCGACAGGCCTCCCTTTTCTCGCTCGGCCTTGGCCTTGGCTCAGCGTTAACCAGACACAGGCTAACCCAGCTAACGTTAGCAGGACGGCCCTAGCTACAAATTATGACATTGACTTCCGACAAGAAGCCGATGATAGCAGGAGAAACAAATGACGACCATATGCGCTGTATCCTCTCCATGGCTTGTCGTGCATCGTACTCGATTGGTTTTGCTTCTAAAGTTTAAAACATACTGTGTCTTCCAGGATTGTTGCCAGAGTTAACGTAGCTAACTGGCTAGCAACAGTCAGGCAAGTCTACATCCTCAGCGTCCCTCAGCTGTGCACTGGTCATGTGACATCATGCTGCGTTCACTATCATTACTGATGTCGGAAAAATGATAGCCGTCACATGCACCACTTAACAAAGCGGCAAAGGAACAAATTATCTATTTTATCTGTTTCTGAAAATGTAAAAAGTTCAGTGGCTATATATGATGATGAAAACCCCCTTTTATTATTATTTTATGATGTTTGTTTACATTACTAATATTGTTTAGTGTTTAAACATTAATGTATGGACTGCTTTGTTTATTTTCTGTTTAATGTTCATTGTGGTGTTCCTTCCTATTTGTTTGGGATTGTCTAGTATACAAGTAAGAACGAGTAGTAATTTCCTCTTATGCCCTGAATTAACATCATTTTATTTGAAGGCTTTAAGTGAACATTTAATTGTTGATGATGTTTACATACTTTAATTTAAACATCAAACATCCTACACACGCAAGAGTATATTAATACTTCAGACTAAAACAAATGCCACAAGCAACTATTTTGATTCTGTTCATCCCTATTTATTCTCCGAATTACCATTTTAATCAGTGAGCGATAAAGGAAATCGACAGATTACGAAGAGACCTGAATGCATCACACCGTACAAACAATACCAGCAAAACATACGACACAAAACATATTATACAAACTCATTATGTGCTTTAGCCTTTGCTTTTGACCAATATGTTTCACATTCTTTTTCCTGCCAACACTAGTCCTCGTTTCTTTAATTAATAAGGAAACGAGGACTTTGTGTAAACAAACAAACAAAAAACCCTATGGCATGTTATATCAAAACTAAACCGTTAGGTGGCAGCATGCAGCGAGCCCTCTGAGGCCAAGGTCCTGATTTTAGAAGATCATTAGGAGCAGTTCCAAAAGTGAGAATAAAAAGTTGTTCAATAAGATCCCCTTTAACAGAGAATGCAAAACCAACACACACAACATGTTACATAGACAAATATAAATAGCCGTCACATATACTAGATCCAGCCTCCCAAAAGCCTCCTAACATAGACTCGAGTTACTCAGAATAAAGCAGTAATATGTACTCTTTTTTTTTTTTGNTTTTTTTTTTTTGTCTCGCTTAATCCAATACAATACAAAAATAAATAAGTGAGTGAGTGACTGAGTTTCACAGAGTCTTTTCAATACAGGAAAAGAAAATTAACGTGTGCATAAGTAATTGAAAAAGTTACTGCATGAATGCTTGGATTTTTGTTGGGCTAATGGTTCATGGAATTGGGTGCATGTTCTGATTATTCAGGTCAACAACTTTGTTTTAAACGTTTCTATTTTTAGCATCGACCCCTCAAAAGCAAACTCACGGGCACATGAACCTGCAAAAGCAAACAGTCTGAAAAATCCACTTGACCTATACCCTGACCTAATAATGCAATGCTTTGATCTTTTCTTTGTTTTTCCTTGACCTTAACGGCTGCTCTCTACACTGTCATCTTTCCACCCAAATATTCACTTTAAACAGGATGCTTTATAGTTACAGAAAATAAAATTAATTCTGCATTCCTTAAAAAATAAGACAGTGAGAAACTATGAAGACTTCAGAATTCACCATTTCAGTGGTTTCTAAGAGTTTTCTCTTGTGCAACATAAGATACAATTAACCTCCGCAGGTAATTTTATACTAGTAGTTAAACAAATCTATTTTGGGCATGTCACTCTGCTCTCCTGTGTAGTCTCTTCCATTCCCTTTGAACCCAAACACTGATAAAGAAGGGGTCCAACTCATGCATGATCTGTACAGACTTAGTGAGACATGGGGTCATCACTCACAACCACTAGAGCATGTTTCTCATTACTTATCCCATCTTTTTGGTCAAAGTCCAACATGAGGCACCTATCCACATGTATGAGAATGTCATGGGACATGTGTTAGTGGACTTTAAAACTGACAGACATGCAAACATACTCACACAAATTCACACAAACATGCACACATATCTTTTCATTTTTGATGTATGGACATATTAATATTATCCTGTAAACTAAAACATGACTTCTGTTATTAAACACTACTTCTTCTTTTCCTTTCGGCTTTCCCTTCAGGGTTCACCACAGCGAATCATCTGCCTCCATCTAACCCTATCCTCTGCCTCCTCTTCTCTCACACCAACTAACTTCATGTCCTCTTTCACTACATCCATAAATCTCCTCTTTGGTCTTCCTCTAGGCCTCCTGCCTGGCAGTTCCAACCTCAGCATCCTTCTACCGATATGTTCACTATCCCTCCTCTGTACATGTCCAAACCATCTCAGTCTGGCCTCTCTGACTTTATCTCCAAAACATCTAACATGCGCTGTCCCTCTGATGTACTCGTTCCTGATCCTATCCATCCTCGTCACTCCCAAAGAGAACCTCAGCATTTTAGTCTCTGCTACCTCTAGCTCTGCCTCCTGTCTTTTCCTCAGTGCCACTGTCTCTAAGCCATACAACATCGCTGGTCTCACCACCGTTTTGTACACCTTTCCTTTAATTCTTGCCGAGACTCTTTTGTCACACATCACACCTGACACTTTTCTCCACCCATTCCAACAGTGTTATTAAACACTACTACTGCAATTAAAATAAATGATAATATTTAAATGATTGGACAGATTATTTGTGTTGAAATATTTTGTTTATTACCAGTTGTTAAAGAGACAATTTGCACCATCAGATCAATATCTATTAATTTTATTATTTGGAATTTAAGGTGGGGACTGAAAATACTGGAGGTGATTGAGACACTAAGCACCCAGATTCACACTTGATGGTTCACCTACAGCTTATACAATCCATACATCCTATATTTTAATGAATCCCACCTTCAAAGCCTGTTACCATCCTTTGCCAGTGTGATCCGCTGGCAACATGCTTGTGATAACGTTTAGTCCTACAGACATGCAGGTAGCAGCCTTACACGGACACACAGGTAGCACACCATACATGGACACATATACACGCACACAATTTATCTAGAATACCACTGAGAGAAAGTGAGACAGTCAGTGAAACAGAGATAAAGACAGATTGCGTACCTAATTCAACACGTTTGGTTTTCGCTAATAGTATATGTTATTTGGTGTGGGTCCACCTTGCGATTCTTTGAACTCTAAGGCATGAGTTCTCATGAGCATCAGTGAAAGGCTTTAATTAGGTTTTTGTCATTTTCCAGTGTACTCTTTCCTGAGAAGGGGACTAACTTGGCTGTGTTGAATTTCAAACAGAGCAGCAACAATATTTAACATTCTACAGCCAAACAGGTCAGTAGTCATTTTCTAAATAAAGGCATTTTTAATTTTTCAGTGGAGGAAAACGTACCTGCAGCTTAACAATGATAAATCTGTATTTCTAGAGATATTATTAAACACTGCTGAGCATTTTCACATCATTATTCATAATTATCTGTTGATTTGTGCATCCTCTACTCATCTTCCTCTTAAGGCGGTGCACTGACCAGCTCAATATGTTATATTTAAGTTCATAAATGTAATATAAATACTTACTTGAATCTAATACAAGGAGCATTTTCCAAATTGTATCACTCTTCTCATCCAGCAGTGGTGTTGACAAGCGTTGTGATCATGTATCTATTATCACCCTGAAACAACGCACTAGTGATGATCCCATTCTAAACATCGTTATCTGTCTTATATGTTGATTTACCACTAATCTAAGAAAGCTTTTGAGGTTTTGATGCTGGTATCCAATACTTAATACCCTTTTGTTATTCATTGCTCAAGTAATAATTAACTTGACAATAGAATTTCATAGAATTTCATTCAGGAACATTCTGGGTAGAACCTCACGTTTAGCTGTCTATCAGAATGTTTATTTTTGATGTTCAGTTTTGGACTGTGACCTGCAGACTGTATTGATCTAAAGATAAAACAGTTCTGCAGAAAAATGAAAACATGAAATCAGTATGATCATGGCATTGTTTTTTTTTTTTAAATCTTTTTTTCTTACATTGATTAGACAGAAGTATTCCAAACTCAGTGAAATGAGGCCATTCCATGATCTTAGTTGTTGTATATCATTGCTTAAAAAGCAAAAAATAAATAAATACATTTGTTTCTATAAAAGCTTTTGGTTCACAACTATTGTATTTATTTTTTCAGAAATTAAACATTCAACACCTGAAAATTATCAGAGCTAATCACAATAATATTCCTGCTATTGTGAAGTATAAAATTCTTACTGTAAAACATTTCAAAATACACTTTTAGTAATTAGTAGTTGCACACAGATGATAAACAGGAATTGCTTTTTTACAGTACGGTAATTTAAAAAATGTCTGTACAATGGTACTCCCCATTCAACTCAGGTGTGTCCATTATTATGTAAAAGCAAGAGACAAACTATCCTGTTTCATCTGACACCAGATCGCCTCATCTATTCCTGATCCTTGAGCCATGAGACCTACATAATTTCTCTGGCATGAGACATGAAATTATTTGGTTTGGACCTAACAAATGAGAACAGTGAAACCATGCACATGACTCCAACTTGTTGTACTGTGTGGATTCATTCAGATCCATTATTGAATCAGCAACTCACTTTTCCAAGCCTGGTTACTTTATCATGTAGCAGCTTCAGAGAAAAACTAAATCCAGTGAATGGAAATTGATTGTTCCCTGCCTTGCCAAGTGTAAAAATATAATATGCTGATGTAGACCTGCAGCTGGACCTTTGGCTGCTATTCAGTTAATAATAATAGAATGTGGTTACATGCAGAATCCATGGAATCGTGTGTAACTCTCAAGCTGCTTGTTTTTATCACAATGAATACAGAAGCCTGGATAAACCTGACTCAGCAATAAAATACTTATCTGATATCTTTATTTCTAACAGATAGCATCCATTTTATCATTCACTTGATAAGAAATTGTGCTATCTGCAGTTTTTGGCTGACAAAAACCAAGAGTGAAAGTGAAATAAAATGAGGCTTGGCATGTAATCCAGTCGCCTAACTAAGAGAAATCTTTCTCAGAATGAAAAAGCATCTGCAGCTTAGAGTCAGTGATGATTTATTTTATTGTGGTCCCAAATCATATCACTGGCACTGGCTAAATTTAGTGTCACATATAAAAAGAACACTTTCTTAGATGCATTTGAATTGTTGGTTATGTAAATGTAAAACTGCCAAATGTAAGAATTTTCATATGTGAATTTTCATATTCATATATGGTGGGAAAAAAAATAACAATTCTGTGAAAAAAATCTTCATCTTATCAAGTCATTTTGTTTGTTATGGGGTCCCGAAAGTCTGAAAGTTTTATAGATGGTGTTGTGTTCAATAGAGCCCGGGCTGCAGCCAGAGGAATTCACCAATAAGTATTCATATCTGATAACACAGACTTTTCACAATAATTAACAAGTTTTTCTCAGCTTCTCTATACAAGTCTCATCATAGGCTTTGGTGAAAGCAGGAAGGATCAATGAAAATTAGTCTTACAATATATGGCATTGGGACAAGAAGTAGAAGTAGTTTAGTTATTCTGTCTGGAATTACATTAAAAAATTCACTCTGACTATAGAATTTCATGTCACACACAGAAAACACTTATTTAGATCTATTGTGATTTTTGTTTGACATAAATGTAAACTGACACACCATTTCTCATAAGTGCTGATAAAAAGATGATGGGTATTGGTGACAGAAATAATCTCTATATATTATCAATTAATTTTGTCTGCTATTCTATAAATGAGTATCAGTATCTTGAAACAAAACAGATTAACGCACATTGCTGCACTAAAATTAATAAAATTACATTGACTCTTGATTCTTTGACAGCTGCTTGTTTTGCTTGGTTTGTTAGGGGCAACAAGTAAAAGTGCAAAAAATGAGACTTAAAGATACAGTAGGTCTCATTCATTCAAGGTTGAGCATGTGAACAGCGCATGATCAGGGCGGGGACGTCGTGACGTCAGAGACAACGTTGACCAATCGCAGCGCGTGTTTTCCAGCCTATGATTGTACAGTAAATACTATGCGCTCTGCCTCCATTCGCCTCACTGCAGCGATGAAAGCCGAAGAGAAAACCGTCATTATTCTGCGGATGTGTCATAGGAACCCTTATTAGACCCGTGAATTATTCCTCTGCCTGCCGTTTGCCTGGTGAACCTGCATCTCCCCGCGGGTTTGGTCGAAGATAAGAAGGTGTTAGTGCTGATACAGAGACGGGAAGCAGAAAGGGGGTTTGTCGGCCTACTTAGCTCTGAATCATCGGAGACAGATTCGCCCCTCCACTTGTTTATCATCGTTGTCGTCGTGGGGATCTTCAAGGAGCCACAAAGAAACGGGAAAGGGACCCAAACCCTTCTTCAACACTCTGCCCGCAGCCCCGAGGCGCGCTGCTTGGCAGAGTATGCTAAATAATGAGCCAAAGGGACACATTGGTTCATTTATTCGCAGGAGGGTGAGTAAAATAACGCATATTATATGCCATTACTTATTTTTTTATTTTTATTTTTTTTATGTTGACACTCGGTACATAGGTCGTTTTTCCGTGCTGCGCGTGCATATGCAACCTTGGCAGCTGCACGTCAGCGTCAAGGTACGGAATTCAAACTTTCAAACTTCCTGTCGAAACTTCAAAATATGAGCCCTTAGTTTTGCGAAATACTAACATATAGCGTCGAGTATATTTTAGCTTATTGTAATTTCAGTGTTCTGTTCTGTTTGTTTTTTTTTTTTTTTTNTTTTTTTTTTTTTTTGGTCAAAATTTACTTATTCTGTGGGTGTAAAACTACTTGAAACCCATTCGTGACAGTTTTGTATACTTTATTTTGAAGGAGAATCCGTTCGTTTCCGCCCTGGCTCTTTGTAATTTGAAGCGGGATCCATGTCTTTGCTTTTGTTTTTTTCCAGAGATTTCGGCCGTGCTATTTGCACCCAAGAGATGATAAATAAAATATCAGTGACAGATCAGTGTTTGTGGAGTCAACAGTGTTGTTTATATCTATATCACGTATTTGTTTCTTAATAGTAATTAATAAGTAAGTGGTAAGTAATTTCAGTGTCTTTCATGTCAACCTGCAGACCTACATCTGGTAATATCTGGTACAAAAAAAATCCCAAAAAACACCCCATAAGATATTACTAATTACACTGCTGCTATTCTTTTCTTGGAGCCATAGATACGTTCGGTGACCACAGTTTCTCATACAGAATTCTGTAGACATGAGATGTAAAATTTAGCAGTTTATTGAAACTGTGACTGTCTCATTTGTAAACCTTTGTCTTTACATTCTGTATGTCTCTTCTCTACTCCAAAGCATTCACATTCAAACAAGATAATCTAATCCCACTAGAACTCTTCTTTTATCTCTATTCTCTGCTGCCTTGTGCACACAACCAGAATCTCTATATCTTCTCATAACCTGAGCTGCAGCCTCAAGAGCAGTGTTTTCTCTCACAGCTGACATACATATGCACATGCAGCAGCAGAGGTAGGCTCTGAAAGTAGGCTAAAGGTCAGTATTACCTCTGCATGAATGTGCGGTCTTTTGAAAGACAGCAGTAAATGTAGGCGGTGCTACTCAGTAGAGTTTGAACAGCAGCCAGTGGAATTAACGACTTGGAGTATAGATGTCAACATATTCCCAAAAATAAGAAATCAAGAAATTTGACCTATAGAGAGATCATGTGACTTGTCAGCATGGCAGTAAACATGTACGTTCCAGTTTTTGTAAAGGTATGACTCTGAACCTTTGTCTATAGGAGTCCCATTGTGAGCTTTGATGAAGGCAGAGAGGATTGATGAGCATGGCAGGAAGGCAGTATATTGTTTTAAGACAACTTCTGTTACTACTGGTCTTAGAAAATGATTGAACACCACTAAAATTCATACCACAGCACTGAAATAATCTGGATTAGGTGTATTAATTGAGAGCAACCCATCAAACAATTCATCACCTGAGTTGCTAATTAGCTCCTCCTTTCTGACAAAGTTTATAATTATCGGTAAATCAGTTTGTGTAATGTTTGATTGAACTGAAATCCTGAAGACTCGGAAGGTAGAGAGTCTTCAGGTTTTCAGGAGTCTTAAGGAGTCTATAGGCCCTAGATGATCTCAACAAAAGATGAACTGCTTTTTCTAAAATCTACTTACTGTCTCCACAATGTACCTAGGTTAAAAACTTGGCTCGTTAACAGTCTTGTTTTTATAAACAAATATAATGTGTGTATATATGTGTGATAGCGTCAGTCTGTTCAACCCGACTCAGTCATTAGCAATAAAGGAAAAAACAGCCTAAATTCTCACCTCTTGAGGTTTTCCAGAGTCAGCAAGATTGTTACAGTAACACTGTGCCACAGCCAGTTTCTCTGAATTTACTTTATGAAACCAACCAAATGTGGTAGTCATTATCTTACAACATGAAGTCTTGCATATTTCAATAATGAGGTCATTTCCTGTTTGCTTCTAGATCATTTACCACTAAAAGGAATAACAGGTTTGTGTTATCTGTAATCAGAGAGGTTGATAATGGCAGATGGTTTGCAAAAGATAAATGACAGGAAATTAGCAAAGCATATCCATGACTTGACCTATTTAAACATGAGAGGGTTTCTGCAGTTAGTTTAATTTCATTATTTTGATCTGTTCTCTCATAATGACCTATTTAAATGCTAAAGAATAGTATTTTATTTCTGTTTTCTTCTCCATGCCCTGTTTCTTCTCTCTCCATTGTCCCGCCATCCCTTTTTTTTCTGCACCCTTCCCTCTCGAACCCTCTCTCCCTCTCTTCCTAGATGTGGAGGTACAGTAGGTGCTATTTTGACTTGTCCACTGGAGGTGGTGAAGACTAGACTCCAGGCCTCGTCCATCACTCTCTACATCTCTGAAGTGCAGCTCAGCACCGTCAACGGAGCCAGCATGGCCCGGGTGGCCCCACCAGGGCCTCTGCACTGTCTAAAGTAAGGGCCTAACTTGCACTTGTTGAGGTTAATAAATGTTGGATGATTGTCTGATCAATTGAGACACATTACCAAACAACCACAGCAATAACTAAGGATACAAAGCAGAATGATAGTATCCTGATTCCAAGCAAATGTTTAGTCTTCCTGCCCTTAACTCTCAGTTTGGACTTGTTGGTTGAAATAGCTGATTAGATTTGGCATCAAATATGGTCTTGGTTAGGTCTGGGTGACCTAAAATTTATATTACGCTATTTTTAAGTTTTGAATGGTAAGTATAGGTATAATTTAAATAGTATAATTTAAATATAATTATTTAAATATAAATTTAAATATAAATATAATTTAAATATAATTTAAATAGTTTTATGTCAAATGAAATGTACATTTGCATGTTAAAAAAGGTGGGTGTTATCGAGACAAACGTCCGTTCCAGTGGTGCCTCTTACATAATTAGGAAATGCTTTGACTTTAAAACTCAGACAATGAGCAGAATAAGGTCATGCTGCAAGTTGCTGCATGAGGTGGCAAATTCTTATCACATTAAAACCAAATCCAGTGCACATTTGGAGTGTGTATTCAAACACAGCATCAAACAATGAAAGGAATGTGTGATTTGACTTTACATAATGGAAAGTTACAAGAAAGACAGGAAGTGAGACTGTGGAGGGTCATGTGACAATGTTCACGTTTAGCCTGATCAGCCAAGTCAGTGTGATGCTAATTCAGGGCAGCAGCACCTCGATCTGCCTCACACAGTGGAAGTGGAAACTGTCTAAATTAATATTTTATTGCAGGGTGAGCTGTCATTTTGAACATTTTTTGAGATGGAATGCCAGTCTGTACTCAACTAACATTGTTTAGACTGAAAGTAAATATTCAACATTCCCAAAGTTGTCTATCTTTTATGTGTGACTTGAGGTTTATGATTGTCAGAACATGGCACACAGAGCACATTATTATATAATGCACAAACTGTTGTGCCAACACTGGTGTAATGATTTTTCAAATTAAGTCAAATCGGACAAACCACTCATGATTGAGTTTCCTTATCTAAGCAAAAAAAAAAACAACAACAGCAAGCTTTTAAAATGAAGTTTTACAAATGAAATTAATATTTGGCCTGATTTATTATAAAAACTGGCTCTTGCACAGTTCAGTAGAAGCACTTACTGTCACCATGGTGAGTCATGCTTTTTGCATTGGTTTGAACTCAAAGTTAAACCAAGCATAGATTGGTCTTTCGGTGGCTTTTGGTTTTATTATGTTCGCCTGGTGCCCAAATTCAAGAAACTGCGGCCAGTCTGGACAATGTTTTGTGGACAAACTTTGCTCTAGTTTTATACGAATCATCTACATCTGTTGGCCTTGACCACAGTAGCAGAAACTCTACACCACAGTTATACCAGAGCAGAGCATGCAGAGGAAGGAAGAGCACACCAGAAGGAAGGAAAAAAACACAGCAGTTAAAGTGGGTCTACATGCAGCGTTATGCAGGGTAAATCCCACTGTGGAGCAGTGTATGTAAATTAACAGTTGCAGCTTTGCGACTGTCCAAATTCACTTCACATGAATTTTTATATTGTGTCTGTATTTTGGGTAATAACTACATATTCTTATGTTTGTATACTGTAAATATGTCTTTTGAGTTAATACTTTGTAGAAGCATTTTGAGACAAAATTCAGCAAAATCTGGTTGTTAGGATAGAAAGCACAATCCAGTTAAAATTATCTGGGTAAAATTTAAGCTATTTCCTAAATTGATCTTTGAACCACCAAATCAATCAATCTGTTTATCTCTTGGGGTCAGATGTCAGTGGTGACCTCACCTTTAGTGGTGGATTTAAATATTAAAATAGATAGTTTCATAGCACAGAAAAAAGAGGTGAGAATATGCATGTCATACCTAGGCTGAAAGCTTAAACCTTTCAGCAGTTTGGACTGATTTACAGCAGCCTCAGCTAGCTTAGCTTACTATTGTGTGTAAACACGCAGTAGTTACAAGGCTGTTATGTGTTGATAAAAACAGGCAAATGAGGTCTGATTTGAAAGCACAGTTCAAAGATTAAAACCTGTTCCAAAGTGGTTTAATATAAGTCAGCAAAGCCAAACAACAAACAGTGAATGTCCAATCAACATTTACACATGGACACGAGTCAACCAGTTTGAGGCACAAGGACAGTGTAGGATTTTAACCAAATCATGTTGTGCATTAGTGTAGCTATAGAGTGTGAAATCTGGCATGTTTCAGGGCGTCTCAGGCTAAGTAGAGGAGACATAGTTTTTTATATCCCAGGATGACTTGATGCTTTTTTATATGCACTGGCACATATATGCAGGATTTTAGGTCATGCTCATTCTGAAGTAGGTTAGAGGTGAAGAATCTTTAATCTCTGACAACAGAAAATTGACCTGGAAGTCGTCATGATAACACGACTACAAACACTTATAGTGAGCCACCTGCCATTTATATTTATTTTGAGTAAGTATGCCCACACTGACCCCATATAAAATGTTAGGCTATATTCAGTGTGTGATGCCCTGGCAGAATGCCCAAGCAGAGATAATATACTGGTATCTGCAGGGAGCTCATGATAGATGTGAAATTTGCTATAAACAGCCATGTTGTGCCTAATGAGGGCCATCGCTGCCCTTTGTGTTTTGTCCTCTAGAAGACATGAATCTTATGTACCTGCAAGTGGCAGATTTCCTATTTTTAGAACTTTATTTACATTGGAGTGATCAGCTTTGTGTTCGATTGTCTACAACAAAGTTTGCGTTACAGGATTTGCATACACAACAGGGAAGCAAAGACCCTTTGTTTTCATGGAGAGCAGTCATAGCAGATTCTTCTTCTTCTTCTTTNAACAGGGAAGCAAAGACCCTTTGTTTTCATGGAGAGCAGTCATAGCAGATTCTTCTTCTTCTTCTTCTTTTCCTTTCGGCTTTCCCTTCAGGGTTCACCACAGTGAATCATCTGCCTCCATCTAACCCTATCCTCTGCCTCCTCTTCTCTCACACCAACT
>VXCM01004068.1:0-15199 GCA_014773175.1 Lucifuga dentata
AAAAAAAAAAAAAATCTGGAGTGCTAAAAATAACAAATAAGTAGGGATATGGAGTCCTAAAAAAATATTTTGCATTTGTGTTGAAATGAGTGCAATGATCTGCCCAATATTGTAATTTCCAAATATTTATGTAAATTTCTGCAAAACAAGGAAAACCTCAAAGGGGACATGTGTGACTATCTCACCCCAGTGGCAGACTTCTATTTTGTCTCTCTCTTGATTTTTACAGCCAAATGAGGCTGATTGATGCAATACGAACATTTTTTACAGGACTAAAAGACTAAATAAACTCATGCAAAATTACATTTCTCGTGATATTACCTATGGAAATTTCAGATGGGGATTGGCAACCTGTAGTAACATGAAGGTGTCGCAAACTGACTCAAGGTTCTGTCAAGGAGGGAGATCACACAAGTTACAAGATTTAAATATTAAAGCTTTAGATGTTTATTTTAAACAAGTAAAAGCACAAAAATACTAAATAAAACTGGAGTAATAGAATATCTAAAGGAAACAAAGTCAATCAAACCAAAACGGTGTCCGCCAGAGGAGAGACACTGATGGTCTGACAGCAGCCTATGCTGATGAGTCAAACGACTAGGTGAATATCGTTCTCCCCGATGACCCGACTCTATGCCACAGGAAACCAGGAAGTCTACAAACAGGGTTGTCACCCCCCACTCCGCCACAATAAAACACAGTTCCACCACGAAACCTTGAACTTAGGAAAAACAAATATTCAGGTTGCAATTACGCTTTTAAACATTTTAGTCCCCATTTCAGATCCTGCTGGTGTCACTTAAGCAATATCCACACCTCCCAACTACACCCACCAAAAAACCATTTCTACCACCAGCTCATCCACGCAGAGCATCCTCGTCACACGTCCGCAACCTGAGGAAGCATCTTTAAGAGAGAAGGTGCTTCCAAGGCTGATGGTGAAAATGCAGAACAATGGAGGAATAGGCAGAAATGGAGGGTGAGCTAAGCAGCAATGTGGATCAAGGCCAAATCCCCGACCTCACATTACTCAGAACAAATGGATCTGAATCTTCAGCATTAAACCAAACTGAAGCACAAACCAAAGTGCTAATTTTCAAATGTGCATTAATCAAACAAAAGCTGGCCCACATGGACTCTCCCCCATCCGAAGATAACTCAACCCTAGTCTTTGTTCGGTTACCAGCGAGGGGTTTTTACTCACAAGAAACCAGTGCGTCTGGAAAGCACCTGCTATGCAGCTGCCTCCAGGAACCATGGACGCGATTCTGAGCCAAAGCTCTATACTCATTTTCACTGCCACACTAATGCTTCATTCCAGACAATTTGGAACTCGAAAATTTCCCACCTCCTACTTGAAAAAATGCATTGGAATGGGCACTTGAAGTCAGAGCTCCAACTTAGAGACTCAGAGCCAAATCCATCTACATGAGTATGACTTCCCTCAACATGACGGCGCCCATGGAAGTGAACTTTGTGAATGCAACTAATCAACTAACAGTAATTTTTCTTGTATGACATTGAAATAAAAAGGTCAAAATATATCGCCAAGTTAAATATCTATAGTGTATGTTTGCCAATGATACAGTAATTGTATATAATTTCAGAAAATTAACTTCTCTGCACAAATGTTTAATATCTACTGTGATTAGTGTCATTGTAATATAATCCAACCAAATAGTCCTGTAGTCTAACTTTACTTTAGTTAGTGTTTGTTATTAACTTTATTTATTTTATACTATTTATTAGTGTTCAGCCATGCTTTTTGTTTACATTGGAGTCATGGGGGCTGGAACACTTGGAGTTTGGAAGTCGGAATTTTCAACTGGGAAATTCCAACTTCCCACTTTGACTCAAATGCAGCAGTTCCCAATGCAATGAGCTCCCTGTTACAGTCTGCTGCCAAAGCCTACCGGGAGAGAAAACCAGTTAGCCACATAGCCAACTTACACCAAAATGCGCTTGCGAAGAGCTAACCAAGCTCCAAACCACCAAATCTGAAAGAGTAGGACAAAAGGGACTAAAATGTGTTCCTCTCCCTGGCCATAAAAATAAATAAACAAATGTATTTATCATTAAGTCAAAGCCAAAAGTAATGTGGAATAACTCTGGAAAATGCAGGACAATCCTGGACGAGCCCCAATTTGTAACTGACTGGCTCAAGGTTCTGATAAGGAGAGAGGTCACACATGAGATATGAGATTTAAACGTTCATTTTAAACAACTAAAAGCTCAAAAACACTAAATTAACAAAGACAATCTATTTCCCACCTGATGACCTCTGCCCTCACTCTCTAATTTCCAGGACTGGATTGTGGGAGTTCCGTGCTGTGCCACAGCATTATTTTGAAACAAAACATAACAAAATCTTTGAGGATAAAGTGGATAAAGTCAAGCTAAGGATGACAGTATGGAATATTCAACACCTGGCAGCTGTTGCAGGTGTTGCAAGATGCTGCAAAAACGTTCCACCTATAAAACAGAGATACAGCAGCAGCGACAGAAAACAAAGATCAGACTAAAATGTGAACTTGATATAAGTGAGCAGTATGACCTTTAAAGCACCAAAATGTATGACTCCACCAGAGAATATAGTCCCAGTTGAAGGCGGCTTTTACTGAGAAAATTAAAACGACATTCGGACGTATGTGTCAGCAGGTGAAACACTGAAGGTGGATGTATAACCTAAATATTTGATTTTGAAAGATTGGCAGATTTGGCAAAATAACAAGAAAACTAAAGTATAATTTTATGTTTTGGAAAATGGTCGTCAGTAACGCAATGTGTATGCGGGCGGTATTTATTGAGCTTAAACGTGCAAAACCACAGGTGTGGTCCTTTAATTATATTTGCTGGATAATGTTCAGGTGTTTGGGGTCATGAACAGAAAATGTGTGTGTGTGTGTGTGTGTGTGTGTGTGTGTGTGTGTGTGCACGCGCTCGAGTAGAAACAGACTGGATATGTGGATATCTGGGCTGTATTTTTATTTATTTATTTATTTATTTATTTATTGTATTTAATTTAATTTTTTTTTTTTTTTTTTTTTGGAAAATCATTGTGAACTGGGATGGGACGGTAAAAAAAATTCTTTATGAAGAGCAAATTGATCTGTTATTGCATTAGGGAAATGTTAAAATGACAAACAAGAATCAGTTTTTATCAACAATGATAAACGCACAGGAATGTGTTTGTTTGGTGTGTACTTACCAACTCACAGCTCCTTTCCTGCATCTACACACCAGTTAACCCATCTTTCATAAACACACAGAGGTACCGCATATAGCAAAATAAAGTCAAGCTATGCCATATCACTGGTGTCAAGTGAAGTACGATAACATATCTGAATTGGAAATCTAGCAAAGTGACGATAACAACCACTGTGCACTCGCTCGCAAGGCAAGAAGAGGGTTAAATGAACAAAGCCTTGAAAAGGAGTCCAATTCTCCAGCTCCTGCCCCGATCCTCACGGTTACCCCCACAAAGTACACAAGAAAAAAGAAAATAGCATCATGCATATCATTCATTAGCAGCAAATAAAAGAAATTCTCTCTAATAGTGCCCCCAAATCCCCGAGCTTCCAGCACGGCGGAGCGGGGAACTAAAGAAATCGGGGAGAGAGAGAGAGAGATGCAAAAAAAGGAAGCCGTCTCCCTCAAGTGCTTGTTAGGCCCAAATTATTACGCCGATAAATAAATTTTAAAAATAAATAAAATAAATAAATAAAGAAAGAAAGAAACATTTATAGATCTAAGTATTATCAGAGGAGCTGCGGGTCTGTTGCCAAGCTCTCTGGGCCCGTTTGAAATCCGCCTTTGTTTTTCACTTTGATCTTTAACTGGTAACCTATCCATCGCTTCACCTGATTCCCTGTTAGCGCTTCTTCACCCACTTCCTCCCATTAAACTTTTTCTACGTGTCCACAGTGCTGCCCGCACTAAATGGTAAACATCATCATCAACATCACCACCATCCTCATCGTCATTAACGTGGTGATTTTCTGCTCTTTCACAACAATAATTAACATACTGCACACTGGGAGCCAGATTAGGCAGAGAGAGAGATGCAGGAGGAAAAATGAGGGAGTGTGGAGAAAAGGGAGGTGCAGAAAAGCAAAGGAAGTGAAGCGTGTTGGAGAAAGAGCAAGGAAAGGGAAAGAGTGAGCAAAGGGGAGAGAGAAATGGTGACCAGAACCTCATTCCTCATTCCCTCCCCTTGTATTTCCTCTCATTTCATGTACCCTATCTTTGTGTCCTCTCCTCTCTTCCTTCCTCTAACGTTTCCTCCTTTCCTCTCATCTTGCTTCCTGTCATTTAGTTTCATTTTCCCCATTGTCAGTTTCCTCTTCTCATGTTTCCTTTCCTTTCAATTCTTGCTCCACATCTACTCTTCCTTTTCTCTCCTCACCTTTCCCCTCCATTTTCATCTCACTTCCTTCCCTCTAATCTAATATTTCCTCACTTCCTCTCTCTTGTCTTGTTTACTATTATCCCCTCATTTCCTTTCCTCAAATCTCTGGTTTCCTTTCTCTATTGTTTCTTCTCCTTTCATCTTGCTTACTTTCCTCTCGTCTCATTTCCTTTCCTCCAATTTTCTTTTCCCGCCTCTCTACTGATTTCCGTCCCTATCATCTCGTCTCTTTGATCTCACTTCCTTTCCTCTAACATCATTTCCTCTCCTCTCCTCTCCTCTCCTCTCCTATCTTCCTCTGGAGGACACTGACCTACAGTGCTGGGGCATCCAAACACTGTTGTGTGCCTATTCAGCCTCTGATTGATATTGTAATCAGACTACCCCCNCCCCTGGCTGCTCCCTGAGCCCCCAACTGGCTCGCTCGATTCCGTTTCATCACACATCAAACAGGCCTGACGCTCTCCATGCAGGCAGGACCCAGGGAACCAAACATCTGCATGGGGAGGCGAGCAGAGGGACTCCATCCTCTGAGGGGGNGGGGGGGGGGAGGACGCCACAGGGAAAGAGGGGCAGAGAGCAGGACCAACTGTGTCGCCGATCCAAATCTCGCCAAACACACCACCTCTGCTCCTCTTCTCACCTTTTGACCCAGCTCCCCCCCTCTTTGCTTCAACCTTTTTGACAGTACAATTAGGTAATTAGTGCCCTCAGTGCTAATAACCTAATCATGATTTGTCTGTGTGTGTTTTCTTTCTCATCATGTCCTCCAACTCCCCCGTGTTGTGACGCAGAGGACCAGAAGAGGGCTACAATTACCTTTGTCTGGCTTCTCCCTCTGGCACAGACTCTGATCCAGACCAAAGCAAAAGGCCCCTTTTTAATGGAGACAGAGAGCCCCGCTCTTTGGGGGNCAGCGCCACGCTCACATCCATTAACACCGCAGATATTTCATCACTGCCTCGGTTGTGGCAACCGGGAGCCGCGGGGACTGTGATCTGCCTCTGCCGAGCGCAGACGCTGACATTTCCCCAGTTAGTGAAAGTGGCAATCAAGAGCTTCTGCTGTCAATGAGTCATCAAAGGGCTTGTTGGAGAACAGATGTTGATGTCAGTGCACCACCACAAGCGTTAACCCCCCTGGCTTAGGGGTGGAGTTTGATTTTTTTTTTTTTCTAGAATGTCAAAGATCCCTTCATCTGCATGAGCAACATGCAAATCTCATGGATAATTTTAAAAAGTTATCTTATGTTTTGGGATAAGCTTAGTAGAAATGTAAGGTAAAGTCATTTTTCCTCCCCTTTATTTATCCTGGGTAGGTTAGGTTGAGTATTAAAGGACCATACAGGTGATCATGCATGTTTGAGCCCAATATGTACAACCCGTGTACATGTTATGTTACAGACAACCAATTTCCAAAATGTAAAACCGTAATTTAGTTTGCCTGTTATTTTTCAAATCCCCTAATCGTTCAAAATCAAATGTTCAAGTGATACACCACCTTTAAATTAAATGTTTCATCTTCTAACTTCTAATGTTTCATCTTATGATTGTAGATTGTAGATTGTAGACACGGTCATTTTAATTTCTCAGTCAAAGCTGTCTTCCCTGGGACTACATTCCCTGGCAGAGACATACATTGTCTTCTGTGCAACCCCATGCTAGATCGGTTAAATAAAATTACTTTGACAAAAACGCTGTGATGGATTACGTATCTCAAGCATGTTTCAAGTCTGTAGAAGCTGATTTTTATAGCGTACTGGAATGAACTGAAACCAATGGCAGTCTGGATGGTAGGAAAAACAATTCGAAAAATTACTGCTAAACTAAAACTATAAGGGGAAATGGTTGCCAGGAATGAAACGTGTATGTGGATTGTGTATACTGGGCTCAAACATGCACGATCGCTGGTATGATCCTTTTCTGGCCACTTTCAGGATCAGACCTGCACACACCAGTCACACCTGCAACCTCAGCTGCTTGAGCTCTCGGGATTTAGGTACCTTGCTCAAGGGCACCCCAGAAGTGGCAATGAGGGAGGGGCAAACTTTTGCTCATTCGCTTACATTGCCCAGACTTTGCCCTGCTAGTCCAGGTACCAAACAGACCAAATAAACCCTTCGATCAAGAGCCCACTCTGCAAACCTTTGCATCGCCGCCCAAAATGCATGAAAGCATTTTTTCCATTTTTTCCACCTTTCCAATGGATTCAGACGAGCCAGATCTCCCCATCCTCATCTTTTTTCCAAAGTCAACAGAACCACCAACCAAAACCACGCACCCTTCCTTTTCTCATGTTTTTTTTTTTTTTTTTTTTTTTTTTTTTTTTNTTTTGGTGCATGGCATTTCGATCCCCCGCCGCGCACATTGTCACCTCCATCATGTCGTCCTCATCATGCTTCAAATTTCTTCTGTCGCACAATCGAGCCCAACAGCTGTTTTGCGTGGCAGATTGAATTAGTGTTCGCGCCGAATCCTGACGCCAAGGAAATGAATCGAAGGACCGAGGCCTCGCATTACAGCACAGCGAGGAATAGTCGCCACTGGAAACAAACTAACACATCCTAATCCTCGCTATGCCGATGAGGAATTGTAAAAGAGTGTGTTTTTAAGTGTACTGTGGGGGTTATTACTGGGAAAGCTTCACATAGTGTACATCGCTGCTTGTATATAAATTAAGCTTTACAATGAATAAAACATCTAGACTTCATATGCGAGGATTCTTTAAGTGTGGAGACAAGCGTCAAAGCACAGAGAGAGGAGAAATTAATAGTCACAGCTAGTAACAATATTTCTCTCCATAACAAACCGCTGCAAATGGATTTCATGAGCAAGTGCATGGTATGGCAGCAGCCCTTTATTAGACAGAGCCGGATGCATTGCTTTGGCTTGACGGTGAAGTCGGTGCACTTTATCACGGTCAGGGTAATGAGAGATAACTTCCCTACGTCTGCGGGAAAGCGAGTCCAACCCCTATGCATTTTTTATCAACCGCAATTACTCAGAGCTTGTTGATATTTTCCACATTCGTTTCATTTGGGGAACATTTGCATCAGATAACCAGAAGCTTGCTGTAGGGCTAACTGAGCTGCCGCAGTATATTATAGGTCTCCCACTGTCCAACAACATAGTGGAGGATTTATTAATGGTCAGGCTGAAGCACCAGAGGTCAGCTGGTTCCTTTTTTTTTTTTTTTTTTTTTTTGAGGTTTGGCCCCATTGTTATCTCTCCCTGCTGCCTGTTTTAAACTAATCCTGAGTCAAACTTTTCACCATGCATGTTATATGTTGCAAACTGTTGAGACATCTAAGTGGAGTTTTCTGTGCTGGCCTGGCAAACCGGATTTCATTTGGAGCTGCAAAGGGGTGCAAGATAAGTAAGTACAATTATTAAGTATGATAGGTAGGTAGGTAGGTAGGTAGGTAGGTAGATGGATGGGTGGGTGGGTAGGTAGGTACGTAGGTGGATGGGTAGGTAGGTAGGTAGGTAGGTAGGTAGATGGATGGGTGGGTGGGTAGGTAGGTACGTAGGTGGATGGGTAGGTAGGTAGGTAGGTAGGTAGGTAGGTAGATGGATGGGTGGGTGGGTAGGTAGGTACGTAGGTGGATGGGTAGGTAGGTAGGTAGGTAGATGGGTGGGTAGGTAGGTAGGTAGGTTTTATTCCAGCTGACAACTGTATTGTTACTTTCAAGATACATATCATTTTCTTTCTTTCATTTCATTTTATTTAATGATTATCGTCCTAAAGCGTTTTTATTTCTATACAAAGCACATTGACCCAGCTTGTATTTTAAAAGCGAACTTGCCTTCCTTCCTTCCTTCCTTCCTTCCACTCTGCTTTATTCCAACCTTCTTTCCTTCAGTGTCTCTTTCTTANAAAAAAAAAAAAAAAAAAATCGCCAAAACTGGAGATACAAAGTTGTCGCCCAACACCAAAAATGAATTCTGCTCTTCTTCAACGTAGCACTTTGAATGCTCGAGTACATTTCATTCCTTCTACTTGTTTACTTTTCCTAAAGTACATTTTTGGAGTATTTTCCCAATGTGCTATTGTTTTCCTCAAGCAAAGCATTTCTGTACTTCTTCTACAAGCTCTTCAGAGCCGGGAAATGGCATTGCGTCATGTATGTATCTCCCGTTTCTCTACAGCATTGCACATGTTATCATCACTCTTCATTAGCAGCAGTTCTGCTCGATTAAAGACTCGTGCTGGAGATGTGGGGCTGAACGTCCAGATAGATTAGAGTTGACTGACAGGCAGACTTTTCTCATGATCGGGGGGCAAAGAGCAGGGGTGGGTGCTTCTCGGGTATTNGACTGACAGGCAGACTTTTCTCATGATCGGGGGGCAAAGAGCAGGGGTGGGTGCTTCTCGGGTATTCTGAGTTGCTGTAATTGACAGGTGTAGAGAGACATTAGAGGGTCCTGGCGGAGCTCCGTGCCGTTTATGCAGATTAACACGTCAAAAAGTACAAATGAATAAATAAACCGGTAAGCAGGATCAGCCATTTAGCCTGAGGGGGGGATCCGTCATTACCAGATTAAACAAAGTGACTAATCACGAAACAGAAGTAGAGAAAGTTAAAAGACGCCAAAAGCTTGGGGGTAAAAAGCTAAGTCATCTCAATTATTCAGCTATAGGCAAACAACGCTGTGAATTTGTAATTACTGGAGCATCAACACAACACAACACAACTCGGTGACAGGCTCTTAAAACAGCTGCTGTAAAATATGACGCTGAAAGGTGACTGATGAAAGAGAACATGCTCATCCAGCCACATTCTCGAATTGCAAAAATTGGACCAAAAAATGAGCATTAAGGACAGGATCACAGGGAGAGCACATATTCCCAAAGCAGCATGGATACCTGAGTTCCACTCCCTGTGGGAATACCGTGGGTCAGTCTGAAGGAGGAGGCGGGATAAAAGAAAGCAAACAAATGGGACCCACACTGCTAAAGAATTCAGATTTCCTTTGAAACCCAAATGAACTGACGTGGGGTCGTCGTGCCACTGCCCGTGATGCACAAAGGGAGAGAAATTATGCTCTGATGTATGAATTTGAACTGAAAACTAATGTATTTTCATGGAGTTTCATCTCTCAGCTGACCAGAGTAGCTGTAACCTCTGCTTTAACTTTCTCAAGGCCCCAGACCAACTCCTGCTAACACATTGCTTCTCTTAAATTGGTCTAAAAGCGCCCCTGGTTCCCGGGCCTCTCTCTCTGCACGCCTTGGACACCAGCCTCTTCTTTGACCTTCACGCCGAGCCGTGGCCCCGAACCACTGTTACTGATTTTTCTAAGTATCTGTTTATTCCTCCTCTGCACACTTTCCCAGCTGCTCAGAGAGCGTCGTGTGCCCCGAGGCGATCAGCGGGGCTCAGCTTGTTTCAGTCTTTGATCATCGTTCAGCCAGCGGATTAACATATGCACACTCTCTTCCTCCCTTTGTCGCTGAGCTTACTAATAAATCGACGGCCTTTTTCCATCTCTCTCTCTCTCTCCTCAATGTGGGATGAGCCGTGAATCAATCACCTCGCTTTATGCCTCTTGTCCGACATGGATGCAAATCACAGAAGGACCTGCATGTAAAGCTCTGCTTATTAAAACTTGATGCCTGACTCATTACGGCCCACTCGTAGCACGCATGCCGCCAAGACAAACAGCAGGTAAAACAGGAAACACCGGTAAGGTGAGCGGTAAAGATAAAACACAAACAAGAGGAGATTAACCGATTCTCTGACTTACCCGGGAGCAGAGAACTATTTTTGAGTACTTCTACATGAACATGTTCATTTTCTGAGGCTTTCTACTTTTCCTCCGCTACACCTGAGAGAGAAATGTTCTTTATATATGTATTTATCTGACGGCGGTGATTAATTCAGGAATTTAAGACTTTTAATTCAACACAAGCTCAGAAGATGCTGTGCTGGCATTGTAAAAATCTATCTATCCCTTGCTTTAGCTTAATGACAACACATTTTTGTCGTGTAGTTTCGGAAGAAGAAAGAGGTGGTGCGTTTATTCAAACTGTAAAGAAGAATGTAATCTGAAAACATGGAAATCCCACAAAATCAGAGATTTTTGGGTAAACAATCTCATACTTTTCCATTTTGAGTATTTTTATTGTTTTGTTCCAAAATCTACAAAATTGGAGACATGGGGTTTCCATAGCACTGGACGAGATACCATTTATGTCAAATTTGGGGAATTTTTATATGGCAATATACTTTTCACATTCCATCAAAGAAAGTTACATTTTCACAAGTTGAGTGTTGGCTTTTTTGTTTGCAATTACTCAAAAAGTTCCGAATTAAGTTTTGAAATTTGATGTCATTCAGGGAAGAATACAATCAATTCTGGTGTGCATCCAGATCCAGGGGCAGATTTAAGAATTTCCAAAGTGATTTCTTAACATCGTGAGATAGCATGTATGGATTTGTTTCTACTTTTGTAGTAAGTGAATAGTAAAAAAATCAGGAATATTTATCCCATGATAGACTATCAATATGTGAGATTTGGTCTGGATCCAGATAATATTGAAAAACTGCCTTTATTGAATTGTTTTTTTCTTTGTATCTTATCCTTTCTTTTTTACGTCAGATTATTATTAGAACATGACACATTTTGTCTGGGCTTGTTTGGCTTTGGTGTGTTCTACTGAGTGCTTATTCATTTTGATGCTAAAGCTAATTTTATCATTAATACCTATTTACTTTTACTTAAAGGGCCATACCGTTTCAGCTCAATATACATTTCCCAAAACATGTTACGAGAGCAGTAAATATTAGAATTGTTTTTCCTACCTTCCAGACTGCCATCGCTTTCAGTTCATTCCAGTACACTATAGTGTAGGCCATATATTTCTGCAAAAACCCATGTAGGGACAAGCTGTGCAAATTAGCCTTGGCTATACATGCTAAGATATGAGGCATTGGTCTATTCAAAACATTGAACATCTAATTTTGAAAGATTAGGAGATCTGGCAAAATAACAAGAAAACTAAGATACAGTTTTATGTTTTGGAAATTGGTTGTCAGAAAAGTAACATGTGTGAAGGTAGTATTTATTGAACATGCATTATTAAACATGTAAAATCACCGGTATGGTCCTTTAAGTAGAAATTCTTCTTCTAATAGTGTTTTTCCACTGTGGTACTATTTTTTTTTAAGTAAGTAAAGGATTTAAGTGCTTTTGCTTGCCTTGATAAAGACCCAAATTAAGCCCTGCCCTCTTGACAAAACCAAGAGAACAGAACGTTAATGAATTTAATCATCACGTCACTGTGGGAGGTCACGGCCTCATCGAAAAGAGATTTAATTGGAGGAAGACTGCCGTGCGGGGTCTCACCTTCATACCTGTGTACTAATTAAAGTAGTTTGAGCCTACAACCTCCACAGTTATCTCACTTAAAGGGCCGGGGCTTTTGGGGTTTCGGCCCGTACCGAATGGACTCTTCCAAGTAGGGCATGGAGACGGAGAAAGAAAGAGTATGTGTGTGTATGTGTGAGTGTATTTCCAGGTAGACAGGTGACTTTTAAAAAACAACCTATGCGGTTTGTCTAATGGCCACTGAGACACACCTTCACTCCCCGTTGCCTCTCTTATTTATTACGACCTAATTATATCAGCATGTCGGCTGGCTGAAGCAGCATCTTGGCCTAAATGCTGTAAAGCTCCGTGGCTGAGCTCGTACACTCATAGGCCTCGCGTTTCTGGGCCATGTAGCATTTAGCCTTTAGCCGTGGCTGCTCAGGAGCCGGGGGATGTGCGGTCTGCTGCTCACCCTCGCAACCGCACATGGAGAACGCAACGGACTGAACTCAAACTCTGTCAGGAACATGTATGAAGATTTTTTTTTCTGGTGCATGTACATGCCAGGTAAAAATACTACGATAGAGTGAAGCGGGTACGGACATGGCGGATGAGATGTGGGAGGATTTCTGGATAAAAATACCAGCATGAAAGCGATTCAGTGTAAAATCTGACACAGATTACCAGTGGTGGAAAAAGTACTCAGTTCCTTAAGTACTTTTTTACTCCACAGTTACTAGTAACATTTCAAATTAAGACTTTAAAATTCCATGTTTTAGCTTGATAACAAAAAAGTTTTTTTTTTTTTTTTTTTTTAAAGGTACATGTTTTCTTCATAGGTCTGGAATAACCTTGTATCTTCTATAAGGAATGAAGGATTGTAGGAAGGAGTGAAGAAAGAAAAGAAGGAAGATAATAAGATGTAAAGAAAGAAGGAAGGAAGGAAGGAAGGTAATAAGACAGTAAGACTGAGATGGAAGGAAAGAGTAAAGATGGAAAGGAAAATAGCAAGAAAAAAGGAATGATGATCAGGAGGGGAAGGAAGAAAGAAAAGATAAAAAAGGAAGAAGAGATAGAACGAAAGATAAAATTAAAGAATGCAGGATAAAAAGAAAACAAGAAAAAGTTGGAATGAGAGGAGGAAACAGTTAAGGATTGATGGGCAGAAGAATGGATTATTTCATTCATTTCTGCTTTCTCCCTTCTTCTGACCATCTTTCCTTATTTCTATCTTTCTTTCTTTATACTCCTTCCATCTTTCATTTTGTCATTCCAACTTTTCTTCTTTTGTAATTCCTTCCTTCCTTCCTTCCTCACCATTATTTATACCTTATTCATTTCTTTCCTCCCTCTCACTTCTGCTTCTTTTCTCCTTTTTACATCATTTCCCTGGTCAGTCTTTCCTTCCATCTTTCCATTTTCTTCATTACTTTCTCATCTTCTCCCTCCATCTTTTCTGTTCCTTCTTTACCTCTATCTTTGTGTTTTCAATGACCTGCCAATCCATTTGAGAGTGGCAGAACATTACCTTTAATTCCTTCTTCCCTCCTTTGACCATCATTCCTCATTACTTTTTCTTTTCTTTCATCATGGCTTTTGTCATCCTTTCCTTCTTTTTTCCTTTTGATCCTCCTTTTCTTCTACCTGTGTGCACTAACCAATATTTATTTGTATTTCTGATGGCAGGATGACGCTTTATGTTTACATGTGGATTACGTATTGTACCTTTACTGTAGAACTTGAAAAAAAAAAATGGCTGTGAAGGATGAAGCAGAGGAGCCAGAAGCGGGAATAAAAATACAGAAACTGACAGAACATCCATGTGGAGGAGGAGGAGGAGGAGGAGAAATGAGGAGGACCAGTTTGGACCAGTTCTCCTCCTCATCAAGCAGTCGGCCTGAGTGGGTCTGGAGCTGGAGCCCCATTAAAATCGGAGCCCAGCTTGTCGAAAAGATCCACGTCCCCTCACCTCGAAAAAAAAAACAAAAAAAACCCAACCCCGCTCTTCCCCCGACAGCAAGACAATCAGCCGTGCGGCTCGGGGTGAGGCGGGATGACCCACAGCAGAGACGAGGCCGGTTCTCCACACTGATGAGTGCTTCCTCAGACATCAAATGGGGGCGCCGCAGACCTCGCCATGACCTGCCTCGGCCTCGCCGTCTCCTGCTCTCCGCCTTTGTTTGAGGTTGATATGGGGAGACGGATCGGCAAATATCGATCACGGAGCGCTCCGAAAAACTCTCCCTCCAGGTTTGAGAGGTGATTACAGGTTCTGGAGCAGCTGATGCAGGCCTGGTGTGTGTGTGCGTGTGTGTGTATGTATGTGTGCACATTTACTCAAGTGCTGTAAAGCAGAAATTTAAGTTACTTGTGTATTTCCACTTTGTAGTACATTAATTACATCTTTCCATCCTTTGTTTCTTTACTTTTTTCCTTCTTTCCTGAATATTATTCTTTACTTCTTTTTGTCTTCCCTTCTAACTTTTCTTCCATCTAACCTTTTGTCAGGCTTTCTTTCCTTTGTACCTTCTTTCTTTCTTTCCTTTTTCATATCATCTTTTCCCCTCCATCTGACAGCCATTTGCCCCCACTTTCCAGCTGTTCTTTTCTTCCAGCTTTGCTTTTGGCATTTTCCTTCTCTCCTTCCAATGGCCTTTTCTTATTTCTTGATTTCCTTCATTATTTGCCTCTTTTCTTCCTTCTATCTTTCTCCCTTCTGATCATCTTTTTTCCAGATTTCTTTCCTTCCTTCTCACTTTATTTCTTACATCTTTCCTTGTCAGCTTCTTTCCTTGTTTTTTCCCTTTTTTTCTCCATTCCTTGACTCTCCCTATCTCTTTTTGTTTTCTTCCTGTTTTGCAATCTTTGCTTTTGTTTTCCTCCCTTCCTTCCTTCCTTCTTCCTTCCTTCCTTCCTTCCTTTTCTGTCCTGATGTAAAAGCATTAAAAAAAAAAAAAAACCCAAACTACAAATTCAGCAGCACTAAAACTCCATTTTTTCTTCAGTATCAGTACTTTTACTTCTGATACTTAGTAGGAAAACAGTTTTTCCAGTTGTGCGTTTCTACTTATACTCATGTAAAAATGTGAATCCAGAACTTGTACTAGTAATGGAGTAACTTCACACAGCGGCTCTGTTACTTTTTACGGTACATTTCTTCAGTTGGGTTACAGCACCTTATAGAGTTCCTTCGATCATGTGTTGCGGAAGACATTAAAACCCAAACAGGCTGAGCAGCGCAGGAAAGATCTCATAAAGCCGCTAGAATAATGCACGCGAATCCCAATCATCAAACTTCAAATGATTTGGACGTTTCCCCAAACATCCCTCCTCTTCTTCTCTGCCTTCTGCTGAGGCCTCGGCGCTCCAATAGGAATGCGGCGGAGCGGATTCAGAGGGTCTGCATTAGGAATAGGCCGTTATTAATTAAGCTTTTGTGTGTGTGTGTGTGTGTGTGTGTGTGTGTGGGTGTGGGGGG
>VXCM01004068.1:15452-62612 GCA_014773175.1 Lucifuga dentata
GGGGACATGGAGAGGAGTGGCATCGCCAGACAAGGCACTTTAATATTGCATGGGCTCCCGTCCATCTCTCTACACACTCAGGACATTCCTTCTGCTTGATTTAGTTTGAAAGTAGATCTTTGTTTTTTCGCTCTCTCTCTCTCCATGCTGCGGCTCAACACCTGCGCCGCTTTTGTGCTCATTCTTGCCCGAACAAATGTCAAACTCGGCAGTCAGAGCAACTTTAACAACTGCCGGTGTTATGAGAGCTGACAGGGCCGAGTTTGCTCCGCCGAGTGACTCACATGGCCTGATGCCCTCAGCTGACACGCGTGTCCACCTTCATCCCACATTAGACATGTCGTCTTCCGGCTCCTGTTAAAGACGTACGGGCATGTGTCATCCCACCAGGCTGGCAAATCATTTTCAGAACGGAGCGCCAATTACCTGAGTATTAGTGCTGAAAATGATCAATCAATATAAGTTGTTTATCCCGAAACATTTGCAACTTTCCACTTCTCAAAAAGTGAGGATTTGCTGCACTTTTTTTCTGCTTTTGTTGTTAATTGGAAATCTTTTGCTCGTTTAGACTAAAGAAACTATTTAATTTCTTGACATTTTACACACTAAATGGCTACTTAAAACAATGGAAAGATGATTCATAAAAATAATAATTTGCTGTATCGATTAATGGCAGTCTCACCAAATCAAATTTTGTCTGAATCCCATATAATTAACCTGAGATTAGCTACAACAACCAATCACATCTCAGCAGATGTTTCACCATCCAATCAGCTCGCAGTGCAGCCCAGAAGTCCAGAATCTTTAGCTGATGAGCGTTAATAAGGGCAAAGTAAGATGAAAATATCATCCCTAGTGCACTGTTATATTAATCTATGATAAATATGATGATTTGAAGTAATTTCATCCAGACTTTTGTGGTCTAAAGCTCAGACGTGGGATCGATTGTCAGCTTCCTGATGATTTCCTTGTGTAGAAATAGTCTGTGGTAACACCAGCCAGTAAAGCTTTGCATTTTCTTCTGAATGTCTTCTTATATTTGTGACAAGTTGCAAGTAAAAAAACAAAAAAAAGCCCTTAATATGAATAGATTATCTAACATCTTATTGCCTCCATAAAATGAAAAGTCTAGAAGAAAAATAAATTGGAAATGTACCTCGGAAATTCTGCGATGAACTTCCGACATAACACTCTTATTATTCCTCGCCAGTCGCGTTGCGTTCGCCGGCTCTGCTGCCAAAACGGTTCGAGAGCCAAGCCGAGAATCAAACATGGCGTCAGTTTGGGGAGAAGCATGATGGGAGTTTATCAACAGAGGCTGAGGGAAAATGAGTTTTGAAGTGAGGAAAATGCATTTAAGAAAACACTCACACTCACACACACTTTCTACCCACTTTAACAACCGTCCCAGTTCACAAATAGCAGTTTTAACTCCCCTGATTAGCACCGACATGTGCAGCCTTTCATCTTTCCCTCCATCTTATTTTTTTAATCAGATTAACCCAAACGGGCATCCTTTAATGGCCTCTTTTTTTTAGGAAAGCTGAAAGAGGAAAGATAATTAAAATAATTAAACCGCTGGGACTTTTTCTGTGCAGGCTCATCTCCATTTCTTTTCCTTTCTTCTTCCCTTTAACTTTTGATTCTGCTTTGCTTACTGATTCAAGCAGAGAGAGAGAGAGAGACTCATCATCCTCGCTTAATTGCTTTAACGTGACTCTCGGAGGTCTAATTTTTCCCTCCAAAAACCAACAGCTGATGCAGAATCTGATCTGTAGGTGCGTGTCAGCCATCTAAACGTGGCGGCGCGGGGAGGGCACATGTCTAAACAGCCTTTATAGAGCATATTTATTTAGTCGGCATGTTTTGCATAAGGCCTTAGATTAAAAAAAGGGAAAAAAAAGTATCCTCTTTAATGATTATTTATTCATGGACTTTTAAGCTTTTAATGAGGACAAATGAAGCCATTTTCCACAGTGTCAGAATGTATGCTTACCAAAAATATTCTTGTTTAGCATTTGCTTTTGCACTGTCTCCACGAGGAATAAATATGAACGTTTTAATCGGAGCAAGACTTTAAGCAATCAGTTTATCTTGATCCTGCATGAATATTAAATTTCCCTTAAGTTTTGATCAGACTGGTAAATATTAGAAATCAGTGCAATTGATTTTAAAAAAACCAAAACATCCGGAATGTAATTTCCCAGCTTCCCTACTTGCAAATAATTACATTTCTGAATCAAAACTTTCAAACTTTATCAATCGGGTGATCTCCTGAACTTGACAAATGTATCAATTATTCACTCCTGTGTTATTTATTCTCATTCATATGAACACATGTGCTCTACGCTTTGTAACTTTGGGGGAAAAAAGTAGTCTATAGTGCGTCGTCTGAGTTATATTCTGCATTACGCCTAGGTGTACATATCTTGAATATTATAATTACATATCTTCAGATGAACTCAAACTTTACTTCTTGTCAAAAAGAATCTAATAAATTCTTGCATGAGGATTTTACCGACAGCAAGAGCAGACATCCTTGTCTTTTTCCCCTTCTTACACTTTCCCGCGTTCAGATCATTTTCACAGGGCTTCATTTCAACTCCGCAAAAAAGGCAAGAATCCCCTTTGCTGGAAATACTTAAGGTTTATATTTAAATTTTCATGGAATCTTTGAGAACATTGAGGAGCAATTTCACATTTGCACTGACATCTAATTTCTCAAGTAGAGTCTGAAAGCACAAATTGCCAAGGATTCCCTATGTGCCCAATTATCCTGCATCAATTTCCTTGACCCTGTGGAATGCTGGTAAATTAATCATAACAATTTTTTTTTTTTTTTTTTTTNTTTTTTTTTTTTTTTTTTTGGACTCTTGTGAAATACATATGCACACGTTTGATAAACTAATCATACTTGGTTGGTTATACTCACAAAAAATGATCCAGACCCAGGAAGCCGTATTAGAGTGAACAGCGTGGCTCAGGGAATAGCAGGAGCTGATAAAACTGATGAAACACACATAACCACATGTACACACACGCGCACGCACGCACATACACACACACACATGCATGAAAAATACAAACACAAAATCATGAAACACTCTTAGTGTTCATGCCTGAAAAAATCTTTTTTTTCAGTTTTGGTCAATGTGTTCTTGTTTCTCAAAAATAGATTAATCAATTAAGATTTAATTCTATATATCTATGTGAATAAGCATTTGTTTTACTACATTAAGCACCATTTTTATAGTTGCGCCTTCAGAATTTGCATGAGGTATTTTCAGGTCTCTTAACGCTCCTGTCCTGCTACATTCTCCTCACTGTAATCTAAATACATACTGTATATAAGAAAGGGGGAAAAAAAGCAGCAAATTGTTAATTCTTTACCAGTATCATTAATATTTCTCTCACGTGTTGACTTGATTAACACATAACAGCTTTAACTGCAGGAATCATCTTCAATCATCAGCTGTGTAACACCACATTTAGCAGACTAACTTACCTGTTGATCCAACATGGCTCCAATCTCAGGTTTGTTTTTGGACCAACACTGCCCTCTGCTGGGCTCTGCTGGAGGAAACAGGAGGAGACAATAAGTCAACAGCCACAAGGACATAAATCTCTGAAAAAAGTTAAAAAAAAAAAAAACNAAAAAAAAAAAAAAACTGGCTTACCATTTCTTGAAATGCAGGAGAAAAAACAAAATAAAAAAAATAATAAAATAACAAAAAGGTTAATGTTTTTCCAGGTTAGAAGGTAGAAATAGCCTAGAAAAGGAAACAGTCTTAAGGACCACGCCGGCCATTTTGCATGTTGAGCCTAACATATTCAATTTTCATACATGTTACATTACTGACAACCATTTCCCAAAGGATAAAAGCGTATTTTTTTCCTGATATTTTGCTAAATCTCTTAATCTTTCAAATTCAAATATTCAAGTGATACACCCACCTTANTCCTGATATTTTGCTAAATCTCTTAATCTTTCAAATTCAAATATTCAAGTGATACACCCACCTTAAGATCAATGTTTCACCTGCTAATAGTTAAGCAGCCTTATGAAGTCACGGTCCTTTAAATTTTTCGATAAACGGAGGTCTGAAGTGGAGATGTACATTAATTCACACTTTTTATTGGCTTAAACACTAAAATTAGTAACTTTGAAAAAACCCTAATACACATCTTGTGAGCAATGATGGATTACCTATCCCAAGGATGTTTCAAGTATCAACAAGTTGATTTTAATAGTGTACCAGAATGAACCGAAACTAATGGTGGTCTGGAAGGTAAGAAGAAAATGTTTTAATTCTCCATTCCAGTAGTATGCTTTGGGAAATACTTGTCAGTACTGTTACTGAAAATATATTCAATTTAATATATTACATATCAGCCTAATATCAGTTTTCATACACGTAACTTACGTGTATGGTGTGTGCCACAGCCTGCCGTAAGTTCCCTAGAGCAGAGCATATGCTGCCGCGGACTACTTTTTACCAGCATAGCTCAATTTGAGAACCACTCAACCAAACAACTTCACACGCGACACTAAACATCCTTGGGGCCTGAGCAATAAACTTGCCGAATTTCAACTTCATACAGTGCTGGGTTCTAGAGATATTAGTGCCACANAGCAATAAACTTGCCGAATTTCAACTTCATACAGTGCTGGGTTCTAGAGATATTAGTGCCACAGACAGACATAGACATATTTCTGGCTTTAAAGTTAAGATTGTGCATGCGTGTGTGTGGAGCAGGAAATGAGAAATATGCAGTGCTGTGACTCAGGATTGAGAACCGCAGTCTTCAAAACTGTTCGAACTGCTACAAAATGTTTGGTTTTTACATATTTGACCAAGAAAATTCTGATATTATGGGAGTTTCTCTCATCTTGATATTGGATTATTGCTGGAAAAGGAATTGGCTCTCAACATCATTTTGGAAAATGATTAACACATTTTAGATTAATAAATAATGTTTTTTAAAATCTATATAGAGCTGGATGGATACTGGTTTGTTCAAGAGCTTATATAAATTCTTGTGATTTTAGCGCCACTTCTTGCTTTTGAGAGGAAAGTGTTATTATTAAATCTTTTGATTACAGCCTGCGTTGCTAACAATGTTATCTTAACAAGCTAACCAAATTCAACACAAGTTTGTGAACGGCCTGTGGTGAGTTTTAAGTAGCCACCACGCATGTCTTGGTAGCCAACACGTGAGACAGAATTCTGTTCAAGGAAGGCAGGTTTAAGTTAGGGAGCATCTAGAAAGTCTCAACATCTTACTACCTGGATGCCTGAGATGAACCTTCACAGACAGATTAAAAGGGGACAATTTATCAAAACCCTCGACTGATCAACCACAATTTGAATATTGTTCAGAAAGAACTCAATTAGAGCTTTTCCCCAGGAGGCTTCAGTTTCTAAACACCAGAAAGAAGATTCTGCGGATTTCCAAACGAAACCGTTTCTGCCGATGTAAAAATCAAAAAGAGGTGATTACATTCAGCAACAAAAAGAAAAAACGCAAAAACGCTAAAACTCAGCATTGTAGTGCAAAACATTGAAGACGATCTTTATTGTTCACAGTTAAACACAAGCCACTGCTTTAAGAACTTCCTTTTTCACCGTTTTCGTCCCGAATCCTCCGGCTCTGATCAGAGTCCTGGTTTTGGAACTCCGCCTTCAGTTTGTGCTGATTGTACCTTCTGTCTCGGTTTGCTGTAGTTACTATGGTTGGCATTTAAAGTGGATTGTTGAACATGCTTTAGGTAGCGAGGCAGAAGGAAATGACAGCAGGAGTTCCTGGTGGACAACAGGATTTAGATTACGCCCAAACAAGACTTTACCTTTAATACCCAGGAGAAATTAAAGGACCATACCGGTAATATTGCATGTTTGAGCCCAATATATACAGCCCACATACATGTTACGTTATCGACAAACGTTTCCCAAAATATGCTTTTGGAGTGGTAAATTTTAGAATTGTTTTTCCTACCTTCCAGACTGTCATTGGTTTTCAGTTCATTTTAGTGCGCTATAAAAATCAACTTGTAGAGACGTGAAACACACTTCAGATACGTAATCCTTTACCCAGCATTAAGTTTTGTGTCTAACTAACTTTATTTAACCAACGGAGCTGCACAGAAGACAATGTATATTTCCGCCAGGAAATATAGTCCCAGGAGAAGATAGCTTTTACTGAGAAATTAGAACGAGTGTGCTTTTTATAATCATGCAAAAGTGTTAGGTGAATTTTAAGGTGGGTGTATCACCTGACCGTTTGATTTTGAAAGATTAGGGCTTTGGAAAAACTAAAATACAGTTTTATATTTTCGAAATTGTTGTCATAAAGTAACATGAATGCAGGTTGTATAAATTGGGCTCAAACATGCAGAGTCGCCGGTATGGTCCTTTAATGTACTTCTGAGCACAGATGTCAGCTGTCTGGATAAATAAAGGCTGAATAAATTTAAAAAAAAAAATAGAGGTACAACAGAATGTGTTTAAAAAAATGCATAAAATTTCACCAGCTTCCAAATTACACACTTTCCATTTTCACTGAAATATGAGAACCGACATGATTGCATCGTCTGCACGCTCGCACATTCGCGAGCAAACTTGCTTCCCCTCTGACGCTTATCTGCTTGGGTCAAAAACTCCCAAGTTTTGAATGAAAATATGGAAAGTTTTGGTTTTCCCTAAATCATTCTTGCAACAGCAAACAAGGTATGTCCAGAACAAATCAAACATTTCACCTAACACACACAAACACACTCGCACTCACTCAACACAAACTCTCATATCCAAAAATATTGCGGTCCACTCTCAATGCCAAAGCCCACCTCAGGGATGCTCTCATGGTGTTTATTGTCTAATTTGATAATGCTGAAATGTTCATTTTTAACGCGACAAATTTTGACCTGGTGTCAACGATACGTGATTTTAGGATAACGATGCGACTTGGTTTCCATGCTGTGGGTTTACATGTCTCCAAGGATCTCTGTCCCACAACTAGATTCACAATTCTGGAGTCTCCGCTAGTAACACAAAGGATTTTCCTGTCACCTGCCACCTAAATTCTTCAGAGGAATGAATTAAAAAAAAAAAGGTGGGGAAATCCTGTTGTCCACTCAAAGGAATGAACAAATAACACTGAATTCGATAGAGCTGCTGACATCTACTCATTTGCTGATTTACGCCTTGTAGCTCTTTTTAACTCTTGGAGCTTCAGTCTCTCCTCTGTCCTCTCTCTCTTTCACGTCCCCTAGCTGTGCTCGTGATGCGTTTCATTGTAGTCCATAATTTTCAGCTTCTGCTGCTGCTGCTGTCTGGGGCGTGTTGGTCCGGCTTGTGCCCGTCCTCCACCGTGCCCCGCCCCAGCCTTCCTGCGGGGGCTTTCCTGGTTGGAGGCCCTCTGCCTGGGTTCGGCTGGGGGCTCCTTGGTGGACACAGTGAGTGGGCTTCCCTGCACAGCGGAGGCAGCCGCGGGGGTTGAAGTTGGGATGGGGGAAGGCGCGGGGTTCATGGGGGCAATGTATCCTGAGCAGGGTGGCTCCACGCACAACTCAGTCTTCAGCCCGTGGGCGAGGCCGGCCAGACGTGGTGGCGGTAGCTCCTCGTCACATTGGCTCTCACTCTTGTTGCGGAAAAGCTCCCGCGCCCTCATGCCTAGGAAACTCTTGGCACTTGGGTAAGAACCCACAGTGAGGGGTGTGTCAGAGGGAGGCAGGGGTGCGAGTGGGTTGCTATGAGGAAAGGATAGGGAGGGCTGCACCAGCAGAGGCGGGGCAAGGTCCTGGCTGCCATTGATGGAGTTGGCCGTTGTCTTGGAAGAGCTGGTTGCCTTTGGTTGCCCTGGCGATAAAGTGCTGCAGTTGTCCCGAGGAGAGTCGCGTGGGGGTCTACTGTCTGCCTCCTCACTGGAGAGAGATTTGATTGGTCCATCTGGCACTGCGCACCTGTAAAGAAGAAAATATTCACATTTTAGGAGGCTGAATCTTAGTGTCATATCTTATAACCATTTTTTTGGCTCTAGGGATGAGAATGTCAGCAGGTCCAACAATTTGGTCCAGAGGGAAATATCTCAAAACAACTGAATGGATCGCTGTGCAATTTAGTGCAGACATTCATGTCCCCATTAGGTTAATCTCATTCCAACAACAGGTTAAAATGTCCACTTGTGCAACACTTTAGTTCAAGACAACATACTCAACTCAAGTTTGACCAAATTCCAGTTAACCTTAGTTGTACTACCATAGCATGCTAAAATGTTGTCTATTACACTACAATGCTAAACATTAGCATACATGCTTTCTATGTGCATGTATTAGCGTGCCAACAGTACACAGCTCACTGAAGTGTTGGCATGCTAAAACACTAGCATTAGAACATGCTGACAAGTTAACATGTTAAACTCTACATTCTAAATGGCTGCACATTAATTGTGAGCATGTTACTCTGCTAACAGTGTGCTAACATGCTAAACACTGCATGCAAATATCAGCTCGTCACCACACTAAATGTAGGTATTTTTGGCACACTAATAGTAGCGTTAAGCTCAAATACAGCTGAAGCTGACAAAATATTCTCTATCCATCCACCGAATTGATTTTTATTGGACGGCAAGACTTTTAATCTCATTTCACTTCCATGGATCAGCCAATGCTGAATACTTGTGCGAGTACTTAAATAGTCATTTATGTCATGGTCACTGCTTAGCTGCTTCGCCTGGCTTGTGCTCGCTCCAGGTTCTGATTTCTGCTGCTGTAAATCCACTGTATCCATTTAGAGATGAATGTCAAGATATTTTATTCGGTTTGACTTGTTTTAAGTTTGCTCTTTATCGCCTCCAGGAGACACCTAAGCCTCATTTTGCATTTTTATCATCTTAATGACTGTCAAAAATCTGCACAACACTGACATTTTCCCCTGACGGATGAAGATGTTTAATCATGCAAAGTGGGCGTTATTAAAAGTACTGTGACGCAGTATCGAAGACGAAATTGTTTGTCAGGACAAGAAATAAAGACATGGTTACTAATGCTACAAATTAATTCAAATATCATTAAAAATAAATCTAAATAAGATGACTCATTTATTAACAAACAGAAAACAAGCACTAAAGGTTTTATAGAGGCACATGACTTGTGGAACCCACATAACAAAATTCATTATCTCCAGTTGCTAATCATGAGTCCAACTCCATTGTGTGTGTGTGGTCAGGGCATCACCTGGAGTCAGTGGAAGTGTATGAGTCAGTTCTGCCCCCTTGTGGTGAGCTGGTGGCAGTGCTGGCAGGAGCCTCCATTTCCACTCTGCTGTAGAGCTGCAGGAGTTCAGTCTGGAGGAGCTGAGTGACCCGCCTCTGGGCCTGATACCTGCTCTCTGAGGCCTGCAGCTCAGCCCTGCGGGGGGTGAAGGGCGGTGGGAGGTCAGGGGGCAGAGGAAAAAGATGGAAGGGTAAGACAAAAAAGGGGAAAGGTAGAATGAGAATACTGAGTAAAGTGAGGGAAGACAAGATATGACTTTCTATTTATGAAAGCTGTCAGTGAGCTAATCACCTTGTTTCTGTGAGCAAGGGGTGAAAATCTGCTTTAAAAAATTCCAGATATTTATTTAAATCCAGGTAGAAAACAAAAACAATGAGCTTTAGATGAGGGTGACTACCCACCTTCCGTTCCTGATATAATAATGTAATTCATGCCCTAATGATCCAGTTGTTTTATTGACATTATGTTTACTGTAATTAAGGTTCACTCGTCATTTTCAATTTAGATTAAAAAAAAAAAGTTAGAGTTTGAGTATTAAAAATTGCGTAAAAAAAAAAAAAAGAAAGAAAACAAAGTCAATAATACAAAAATCTAAGTGGAAAAATAAAAATCTATTCTGTCCAAAATTCTCTTCACTTTGAATGACTGGAATCTGATCTCACTTTGTTTACTCTTTCGGCAGGAAACGGCCACGACTTTTGAGTGTTTGGAGACATAAACCCAAGTGAAATTTGGTTTAAACCGACCATAATAAAGAATGATCGTATGACCATAAATGGGAATACAATAAATCATACAGCAACAACTGAGAGAAATGTCTCAAGCCAACTACAGTTTTGCATAAAGATGTTTCACATCAGTGAAGCCACATATAATTAGGTTATTTTATCTGAGCATACTTTGAAGCCTCTGTGGTTCAAAATATGTCCCATAAGTCAAACCTTCACTCACTTCGCCTGACACTTGACGTCCTCGAGGAACTTTTTCTGCTCAGCGATGAGGTGTTCTTTCTTGGAAAGGTGCGTCTCCAATTCGGTGACTCTCTGCTGCGCTGCCTCCAGCTTCTGGCCCTGCACCAGCAGGCTCTGCCTCAGTGTCTCCACCTCCTTCCCATAAGACACCTGCAGCATCTGGGCCTCCTGCACACCAAATGGAGCAGGGTCTTGGGATCAGCATCCACAGAATCAACATTCTGACGAAGGCTTGAGCAGCTGCTGCACTCTAGTTCTGTCTGTGCTCTTGTTCGTTTTACAAGCACAGACAAAATGCATTCTAAACTGTCCTGGTTACCAGTTCAGACTTCCTTTCAGTATGATTCTTTTCATTAGAAAAGCCATTTTCTCTGGAAAGCCAGAATGCTTTTTAAGTCAGTTTGAATGTACTAATCACAAACACAACTATCTAACTGGAAATGCAAAGAATGGCTAGCTCTCTCTTCCCAAACCAAACACAAATCACCTGAGAGACAGTTCTATAAAGAGCCTCATCTGACTGGAACTCATTGTCATTTCATAACAAGAAGAACAGGAAACGTTTCAAAATATAAGTGAAACATTTCCTGGAGGAAATCAGCTGATGTTGTTGATCTTTGTGACCATCTCTTTGATCTGCTTTCATGTATCATTTTACTTAGAGGTTTTATGTATTTATTGCCAAACAAGATGCATATTAACTCAACTGTTTATGGTTTTTAAAGTTACGTAATACTTTGTTTGAATTGTAGATTTTATGTCTGTTTGATGTATTTATGCGCATTGATGGACCCCAGGAAGACTAGCAACTGCATTTGTGGAAGCTAATGGGGATCCAATAAACAATAAATNGATGGACCCCAGGAAGACTAGCAACTGCATTTGTGGAAGCTAATGGGGATCCAATAAACAATAAATGCTTAGTAGAACAAAAAAAACTTGTGCAAGGAGCGCTTCAGGTATTCATCTTCCACATGTGCTCTTGGAGGGGAATTACCATCAATAAGACATATGGACTTCCTGAATCTTACGATGTAAGTGGTTCCAAAAAAACAGTTCCAGGCACGCGTAAGTGCAGTTTATTGTTTTAAAATGCTGTAAGCCCATCAGAAAAATAAAGGCTTTTTATAAAAGGAGATATACACAGTGCCTGGAACTGGTTTGTTGAAACCACCAACCACATGTACCACATGGTTCAGGAAATTCATATGTCTAAACAATAAATGGTCTTTAAAATACTCTTATCTGTGAAAACACATTTCTATCAATCAAAGTAAATTAAGTATGTTAATCCTATTTATTTTTTTTATTTATATTGTTTAAAAAGCTCATATTTATGATTTAGGTGCAGGTTTCTCTGCAATGCTTTAATGTGAGGGAAAGATTTTATTCAGTTAGAGTCTCCCTTGCTGCAGCACCACTGTGCACACTGAGTGAAAACAACTTGCTTTAGGTCATGTTTCTTTGAGGTCACTGCCCGAAAAACCCACTCTGTTGCAATTGGCTGGCTTTGTCAGGCCTTAGTTGGCAACACCAACAGAATGTGTGGAGTGGGAGTGTCTAACCAAGCATGTGGGTCCGTAAATTCAGGTGTTAGACATGGATTTGTGAACCTCACATTTTGCAACTTTGAAATTGTTCAGCAGCAGCACTCCCTGCTATAATACACTGTAAAGATGAGGGAAACTAAAAAGATGTAGCAAGTCCCATTTAATATAAAACACATGAAAAAGTCCAAGGTGAGCGAATACTTTGACTGTTTTTTTTTGCATGTCGCATGCTCAGGTATGCAAACTGAGCAGAGACGTCCACCAGAGACGATTTTAGCAGCTTCACTGAGAGTTTCGCTTGATGCCAACAAACCCAATTATTGTCCCTTTTTTCACCTCAGTATGTCTGCTCCACAGCTCTCTGCATCCATCACACACACACGCATTCTCTCGTACCTTTGTATTATCGGGGCCTGCATGGTGCAACTCCTGCATGGACAGCTTATGCGCCTCCCCCAGGAGCAGCAGCTGCTTGCTCAGGAAGCTCATCTGCTGCTGGGTGCTCTCACTGTTGCTCAGCTGAAGGACACGCGAGACAAACAATGACAAAGGAGGGCAAAACAGCAATTACGCTACAGATCCGGCTCTGTCCAAAAGCATTTGTGCATACGTCAATATTGGGACATAACTAGTCATTAAAGACCAGGCTGCAGCAAACGTTTCATTTTGAATCCAGGAAAGTCTCATATTTTTTGAGACATGGATTCAACAGCGCATTTGAAATATCACCAAAAAAAAAAAAAAAAAAAAAAAAAAGTGAATTTTGTCTGAAATGAATAATGGTTAATGACATTTTCAATTATCGGTCAACTTTAACTTTTGGGAAACTTTAACTTGAAAGAGAGCCTCTGTAAAAAATAGCTTCTGAGAAATCAATTCCTAAAGCCATGATGTCATACCACATCCAACCATAAACCATCTATTTTTTCTGTAAATGCAGACCTTAAATGAACTGGATGATGCATTTTGATTAGTTTTATAAATGAGTCCTTGTTTGCCATCTCAAGACCAGAACATTAGATAAACCCCATGAAGCAGAAAAACATCAAGACATCCTCTGCAGGGCAGTTCGAGACCTATGGGTTTGACTTTCTACATGCATTTCGTTACCTCAAATTTAGCAACTTTGACAATGTTCAACAAATACAAAAATTAGCAAAAATAAGAAGCGTAACATGTCTCCTTTAAAAAAAAGTTTAAAAGAAACTTTATGCTGCAAAGTTTGTCACGTGACTGTCAGGAGTTTGCAGGATTATCACCTGCAAAAAGAGCAGCTCAGTTCAATTTGACTTTCAGTTCAATTCAATTTTGTCAATACGTAAGTGTATACAGCAAATAAAAAGATGAGAAATTACAGGTTATCAGAAATGGGAAACTTTCGGTCACGTAAATTGTGTAAGAATGCAATAAATGCTATTAATACTAATGAAATCCTGCAACCTATTTTTCTACCACAGAAAGCAAATAAGTAAACTGATATAAAGTTAGAGGTATACTTTAACCTTTTCAGTTCCAGTTTGTTACTTCTGCATTGATAAAGATTGTAGTGCAGCAGGCTACGACACAAGTATTTCTTTACCTTGATGGTCATCTGGTTGAGAAGGTGGCCGGTGTGGCAAACTTTGTTGTTGGCCCCCTGGAGCTCTGCCTCCAGCTCGTCGATCCTTTTCTGGCACTCCTGCAGCTTGCTCTGGAGAAACAAACACATTCATGTGAGTTTTATGTGGGTGCATGGGTTGTATATATTGGGCTCAAACATGCACGATCGCTGGTATGATCCTTTAAAGTATATCATCAGTCTGAAAAACATTCGAGGGGAAACAATGAACATCTGTCAACTTTTTGGCATGGAAACTGTTGCTGTCATGTGGGTGAATCTTTTGTCAACATTAATGTGTGTGTGTGTGTACCTGGAGCTCCTGGTTCTTGGTGTAGTAGTCATCTCGTCCCTGCTGCAGCTGTCTGATCTGGCTGTGGAGTCGGGTCACCACGGTCTCTCGGTCGTCCCACAGCTGCCTGTAACGCTGCTGCTCCACCTGCAGACTCTCCCTCAGAGACGTGATGTCCACGCTCTGCAGGTTCAGCTGGTCCTTCTGCATGCACACACACAATTAAAAACAAAAAAAAACATGCAGGAGCTTTTAAGTACCTGCTGGAAACGAAAGATGTTTTATGGCAGTTGGCAAGAGAAGCGTGCAACCGTTTCCCTTAACACACTTAAAGAGCACCTGGTTTGTCACCTCACGCCACTGCTTGTAAAACATTTTAATTTGTGTCATCCTTAGCTGCAACACAAGCTTAATGCTAATATCCTGGTTAGCATGTTAAATATGTTAACCATAGCATCTTACGCTAGCATTAACATTGTAACATTAGCATGACAGCATTCTAACATTTGTATGTGGATTCAATTGATTTCTGTTTTTTTTTTTTTAACTGTATTTATTGTATTTCTTATATATTGTTTATTTTTATAGTGTACTATGGACCTTTCTTAGTGTCCATAATAAAGTCTTATCTATCTATCTATCATGATACGTGGTACATGCTAAATGTTAACATGCTATAATGTAAGTGTGCTAAGATGCTAAATATTGAATGCCCAACATATTGCTAACTATAGTTATGCTAGCTGCCAACTAGCAGCTAACACAGGCCTATAATGGCTAGCTTTGGCAGAGTTCAAAACCGACCTGTGCCAAAGTAAAGGGAAAGATGATGAAGTACAGCTAAAGCTAAACTTCCAGCATAGACTGGACAATGTAAAGCTGAGCCTGAGGAGCTGAGTTTTTTTTTTTTTGTCCAGCTAGCGTTAGCTTCTAGGAATAGCAAAATTGCCTCTCCATTTTTCATCCAGTTTTATTCTCTGGTGAACATTACATCCACATGTTGCCACTTACATGACTATATTAAACTTGTTTTTCTCCAAACATAGAAAATGTGGAACATTTTCCAAATATGTGGAGAAAGGTGATTATGCTTTTAGTTAGCCTGTTCGTGAATGGTGTCGGTGTTCCTTTTCTGGTCAACATTTCAGTCCTGAAGACAAACGGCATTCATGCTCAGTTTGTAACCAACACTTCCTGAAAGAAATCCTTTTAGGTCAATTTCAGCAGCATTTATAAACACAAGTTACAATTTCTATGGTAGATATGTCACAACATCAAAACAGGAAGCGAAATCTACTGCTATTACTGTTCCATTAGAATCAAAATCAGAGCTTGTTTGGTGTTTATGGGATCAAATTTGGTGAAATATGTGGGGCAGTTCTTCTAACTGCTGAGTAAACAATGTCTATATCAACATTTTGCTTGTTTCATTAAAATAACTGCTTTCACTGTACTCTAAAAGGCAGTTTGTATGTTTTCACTAGAATCTAAAAGGCAGTTTATACATTTTCACTCGAGTCTAAAAAGCGGTTTGAACATCTTCCCTCAAGCTTAAATGGCAGTTTGTATATTTTCACTCAAGTCTAAAAGGCGGTTTGTAATTGAAGTATTTAAAATGAAAAGAACATTTTATGGGAGGGTTAAACTGGGATACGGAGCATGTGCATTGTTACCATAGCATTGTTCTGCTCCTCCAGTGCAGTGGCGTTGATGATGCGTCGGAGGAGGCGGCGGTTACGGACGGCGTGCTGCTCCCTCTTGTAGCGCTCGTACAGCAGCTGGTCGTGCAGCAGGAGCAGCTGGCTGCGCAGCGTGTGAAGCTCGTCTAAGGGAGCCGAGCCTGGGGAGGCATAATAATAATAATGTAATTAACACGGCCATCCACCTGACAAACACACTGTGCCTGAAATGGTAACAGGAGTATTACACTGGTAAATACAATGAGAATAAAACTGCACGGAGTCTGAACTTTCTTAAAATATGAAACTCTGATTTTGCAAAACCCAAACAGATGACAATTCTAATGCAAAAGCTATGCAGCTGTCCACGTATGCGGTGCATTGTTATTATTTTTGTATATATTAATATCTATGTCAAACCATGGAAAGGGCCGAGGGTTTCTGTGGAATTGGTCAAACATCCATGTATTAATGTGATTGCTCGTCATTATGTGAAAGCATAGAACTTACAATCATATTTGTATGTTACATCAGCTCAAATTCTGATCAATTTTCAAACCAAAAAGCAAATTCAAACAAAATTTGAACAAACAATAAAATAAGTGCAGTTTTTTATTAGTTTTACAGTTTTCAATAACATCAGAATGATTGACTTCATAACTTCCACTAGGGGGTGTGTATGAAACATTTTCGTCGGCTGTTCCAGCATTTTGGTGAAACATTCAAAGCTGTAGCACACACACACACCAGATTTTTTAAAATGTATCTTCAGTTTCCAAATTTAGACAGTTGCTTCAACCCCATCAGGACAGCTGCATTCATATTTGAACTTCAACTGTTTAACATGAACAAGAAGAGAAAAGAAAAGAGAAGAAAGGTTCTTGAGAACTTTTTTCAAGACCTCAACAGTCACTTTTAAAGCTTACACCAGCAAGCCATGAGCACCTTCAGAAGATTTCCTTAGATAACAATCAAAATCGCTTCGCTCCTACCACCCAAATTACAAACCCCAAATTATTAAACACCAAATGTTTTAATTACAATAGAATTATCAGACGGTTTTATCATAAACAGAATGATTCTGCTGTGAATGCAGCTGGAGGAAAATAAATTCTTGCTCTGGTTGGCTGAGTTCATGTTAAACGTTAAATCACATCCGTCAAACCTGAACAGTTCTGAGTGCTGCTCTGCAGGATTACGAGAACTGTATGTGTGTGTTTTGATAAATCTGCCGGTCACGTCTTGGTACTCGTGACAAATCCCCAGTCATGACTAGCACTGCCAAGTTTGCGGTTAGTATAATAGCGTCTTTTATCAGCGTAAAAAAAGTTATGTTAGACGAACGCTTTACCTCCGAAATGGGTCCAGTCAGCTGACTTGCTTGGCAGAGGTAATCTGCAGAGAGAGAGAGAGAGAGAGAGAGAGAGAGACATTCAGGACATTTTTCTCTTAAGCAACAAGTGTTTTCATGTCAGTTAGGGTGTCTGATGATACGATCAGTTTCACAAAAACAACAGAACCAGATTTAAAGTTTTTGCCAATAAGCATCTAAATTTTCTGCAAACTGACTTGTTGATTAGTAACAGTCACAACTCAGCATGATATCAGCATGATGGCCAGTCACCTACAAAGCAGCTGGTGTAGTAGATTATCTTACTACCTGTAGCCAAACTAACTCAAAATCTTGTTGATCAAAAATCATCAAAATCTTGATGTCTTGTCTTGATCAAAACCTTGTTAATCGTGTTATCAATTTCAACTCAAGCTTTCCCCTTCAACTTTACATGTCCCATGACAACCATGGCAATGCAGTATAGGTGAAATCTGCATTGCCTGAAAACTCGAAATAGGAAACTGGAGTAGGAAAAAAGACCAATTACTGCATAAAGTATGTTACCAGTGCCACTGCATTGGTAGCATGTTGTGCTAGAACACATGTTTATATTATTTACAGGGCTGATAATGCACCAAAAGGTCATGCTGTGATATATTGCCACGCCCACCCCTATTTGGGGCTCTGTAATAGCCCTCTCTTTCAGCTGATTCCATTCCCTACATCAGTCCACATTCTGCTATTCAGCTTTGGTGAAGACAGTAAAGGTGGGGGTGAGGGAGGAACGAAATGAGCAAATCCAGGCTGTTTCTCAGCCTTGCTCTGACTTTGCTGACACCATCTCTGCTGTTATATTACTGGCTCCCTGTTTGTGTGTGTGTGTGTGGAAAGAAGGGGGTGGAGGGAACGTAACAATGCTCGACTTGTTCTCGACTGGGTGTTTCCTTTGGGCCGATGCAACAGAGTGGAAAGCATCCAGGCAGGCTCTGTGCATCGAGCAACAGCTCAAAACAGCCTCCTGAACATGAGCAACGTATTGACAACAACACACTGCTTCCCAAGTTTTAGTGCCTAGATTTTACACGAGTCTACATTTCCAGACCAAATGCACATAATGGGTCAATAAGACCTAGTCGATTTCAACATGTCATCTAAATGGGGCCTTTTTCCTGCTTGAATTTAGAAGATACAATTGGTCAACAATGCATGCAGGTGACCCTCGATAACTTGAAAAGCCTAGAAATATCACATATATCATTAGCCATTACTGTCTACATCACATTAAGATATAAACTCAACTGTTTGTTCTTGTTAGCAGCCTGGATATGTTGTTAACACATAACACAAAGACAAACCATTATCCAGACCTTACAGATACAATTACCTGCCACATGACTTTGAGAATATTCATTTTTAATCATCAATTAAATTGCTAACAGTGCAGGTATTTGACGGAACACATTTTTGGTCATAGCATGCAGTTTTCCTTTCTGCCACTAGATGGCATCCAAGACATCAATGCAGGTTAATAAGCGGCTTGCAGGCCAAACGATTCCACACAATAAAACTTTCTGCCATCGAACCACTAGAACGCTACTGTGAAGTAGCTGAAGGATGTCTAACTTTCCCGCTAAAGTTGTGAAAACCTGCTAGCTCTTGTAACCATGTTAATTAGAGGTCGTAGCACGGCTGTTTGAGGGTGCTTTCCTCTTGAAAAAAAAAAAGGAGTACTTTGTTTANGGTCGTAGCACGGCTGTTTGAGGGTGCTTTCCTCTTGAAAAAAAAAAAGGAGTACTTTGTTTATACCACGACACATGACTTTTGTGAGGCGAGACAGTGAGGAGGCGCAGGCTCCACCCTGTGTGCAGGTCCTCTGAAGGACACACCCCTGTGAACCGTGGCCTCAAAGCATCCAGCCTGACTTGGGATGCACCGATGTAATGCATACAGGCTTGAAACAATCTTGAAGACAAGCCAAACTGGTTCTGCTAGAAGCTTAATGAAAATCAGGTCCCTCACCTCTTGAGGACTTTATCATGAGCATCGCCCCCCTGCTGAACAAGACGATCCAGCACCTCCAGCGGCGAAGCGGACGCCACCCCTTCTTCCTCCCCATCTTTCAGCCCTTCCTCCCGCTGCGGCAGCCTCTCCGTCGCTGCCTTGTGCACCGCCTCTGTGGTCTTCTTGCTGACGAAGAGTGAGGCTGCTCTCGGCAGAGCCAGGTCAAAAAACAACTCATAGGGCACAGGGACTGGAGTCTTGCTGCAGGGGCTGGGGGAGAACATGCCAAACTTGCCTGCCTCGTCATCTGGGGCAGAAAGGCTTCGGTGCAGGTGGTGATCGATGGGGGTGAAACCTGACTGGAAGGACCAGGACTGCTCAAGGCCAAGAGCTGAACCTCTGCTGTCACCACCTCCTCCTCCTCCACCAACATCACCACCACTCATACTTGCAGCGTTTTCTGCTTTGTCTGGTGTAGATGCAACATTACGAGCATCGTGGACAGGAGCATCTGACTGGGGGTTGGAAAGGGTCTTCTCCTGTGTCTGGCAGCCAGTCAGAGTCTCAGTGGTGTGATAAAAAGGGGAGTCAAAGCCCCTCAGGCCAGGCAGGTTCTGCTTATCCTCAGTGATATTGAGCAGCTCCTCTGTAATGGCAGCTACAATAGAAACACACACACGCAGGACAATGGAAGATGTATGTTCCTAAATGTCAATGCACTGCTTATGCTCAAATGTCCCACACATAAAAAAGAGACGTTTCTAATAGAGCAGATGTTTCGATGTTTACATGTAGCACGCTATTCGTGTTCATACTATTGGTTTATATAGCTTAACAGTGAATTGTGCCAATAAATTTGCCAACACTGAATACAAACATCCATAAATGTTTGCATCCCAGCTGTAGCCAAATGCTGCAAGTTCAGGTCCAGTTAAAGGACCATAGCGGCCATTTTTCTTGTTTTAGCCTAATATATTCAATTTTCATATACACGTAACATCAGACAATCATTTCCCCAAAGCATAAAACTGAAACAGTGAATTTAAAAAAAAATTTCCTACCTTCCAATTTCTTCCTTGCTTCCTGTTGTCAGTTCTTTACTTGAATGCACGATTGTTGTCAGTTCTTCACTACAGCACTTGAATGCACCACTAGGAAGCATTTTCAGATCACTCTGTGCTTTTTATTGCGCTCAAACGCTAAAATTATGTAACTTCAAAACAAAATGTCTTGTTCATGATGATGGATTACCTATCCCAAAAATGTTTCAAGTATCAACAAGTTGATTTTAATAGTGTACCAGAATGAACTGAAACCAATGGTGGTCTGGAAAGTAGAAAAAATAACATTTAATTCACTGTTTCAGCAGTATGCTTTGGGAAATGATCGTCAGTAACGTTACGTGTATGAAAATTGAATATATTGGGCTCAAGCATGCAAAATGGCCGGTATGGTCCTTTAACTTTAAAACATGACATAAGGCAGCTTCACTCCTGGTTGTTTTAGTTCCCAAACTGCCAAACAGACATTTTAGTTTCAAAGCGACACTTCAGTCAAGGAATCAACCATTTATTGTCAACTGTTATACAGTTAGATTTGGTGGAATTAGCTCTGTGATTTGATGCCATTCTCAAAGGCTCAAAGAGGTCAACTACTGTATTTCTGCTGGGAGAACCAATTCCTCAGAATATACCAGGCCTACTGTATATGATTTGGTTAAAAATAAATAATAATAAATAAATAATATATATATATTGCAATTACTATCACACATATTGTGATTGCGATTTGATTGTGTGACTGTGATGATGGTAAAGATCCGAGCAGATGTAGTAAAATTAAAGACAGGCATGTGAGGCTTGCTCTGAAATGCAGTCATGCAGTCATTACCTGCTGCACAGTAGGGTAATTACAGTAATGCTAGAGATGTCTCAAAAAGAAGAAAAAAAAAAAAAAAAAANAAAAAAAAAAAAAAAAAAAAGATGTCTCATGGGACAAGGAAGTTAGTCACTCCAAAAAGGCAGCGTCCTTAGCCTGGGAGTTTGTGACTGTGGTGTGTATGTTGCTGGTAAATTGTGGTTTACATTTGACCGCAGCAACAAATATCCCCAGGCGGAGCGCAATCTCACTTTTGAGCAACTGACTTCCTTATAAGCCTAAAGCGAGGCAACTATAGGATTACCACAAGTAGGTGCAGTAGCTCTACCACAATGAATGCATTTTGTTGTGTGTATGTATAGTATGTCATACTATATTCAATAAATTTTCAGCTATTTTGCTTTTTTAGTCATCACATTAGGCCAAAACAACTTTTCGATTTTTAATCCATTAATTGTGTAGACCTGTAATACAAGAATTATAGCATATACAATATACAGTGTTCAGAGATTCCTGGAAACATACAGGCATTTAGGTTTATGTATGTGAAAACATAAAAAACAATCAAAAAACTTCAGCACACAAGGGGAAAGATGAGGTAGTGCAAAGAGCTGCAGGTTAGAAAGGGTGTTGTGTAAAATTCTGTGAGTTCTGTCAGCTGATGATAAATCATCAGCTGGGGTATGACAGAAAAACTTTTTTTTCCTGCAAACCCTATCAGATGTAACTTCAGTGCTCTGCTCCACAAAAATATCATTAGAATCAGCACCAGTCCTCAGCCATACCCGCAGGTTTTTAATGCTGGATCTGGTTCTAAGCCATATCAAATCATCAGAAAAGAACTCATTTTACTGACCTTCCTCCTTCTCCTTCTCCATTCTCAGCTGAAGGTCCAGCTCCTGTTTCTTCAAGAAGACCGACAGCTCTGTCAAAGTCATGGACACGTTCTCAGCAGCTCCCGCATCTGGTGGAAACATTTATTTTTAGAGTTATTTTCAGTAGTTATTTTCAGTAGTCTGGATCTTCAGACATTTGTCCAGAGATCTACATTTTATTATTTCATATTATTTCATTATTACATTATTTCACAGCACAAATCAACAATAAGTCAACTGTAAGTCAGCTGGTCATAACCAACCTCTGACTATTTCTGCGTTCTTCTCTGGATCTTTCACTTGCTCTTGCCTCACCAGCACAGGTTTGCTGCTTTCCGCTTGTCTACGATCCTGAGAAACAGTCACACAGTGTGTATTATTGTTATGTGTCCATTTCAGGAAGCGCGCTGACCCAGCTTTTTCTCTATGGATTTAGTAGGTGTTTTCTTCATTTTCATGTGGGTTTCCTATGACAATTTAAAGACAGCTTCAGGAGGCTTAAAGACTCTTATTCCTCGGTTTGTCAGTGTAACTATGGCGTTCTCTACACCATTGGTTATTCATGGTTTCAGGTCTTTACTCCTGTTCCTTTACATTTAAATAAGGAGCGCAGAATTATCCAACCCTTTACACATGAGGCCTTGATGTCAGTCAGAAACAATGACAGCAACTAAAGGCTGCAGTATGCTACATCTAAACCAGGCTTTTCATCTTGGTTGGAGAGCATATTGGGAATCAGCTGTGTGTATAACTTTTTACACTGGGGGCTGGAGCAAAAAGCCTAGTTATAGGAGGGGAGGGGGTGGTGTGTGTGTGTGTGTGTGTGTGTGTGTGTGTGTGTGTGTGTGCATTTGGAATCTCAAGACAATCTGAAACTTTCATTTTAGGAGAGGGGAGATGATATTAACAGAAATTGTGTTTTTGGTATGCATGTAACCTCCACACGATTACAAACAGGGAATAACAGAGCACATTTTCACTTTCAACTGTTTCTGAGGAATCTGGACATAGTGATGGAAAGCCAAAAAAAAAAAAAAAAAAAAAAAAACAACAGCTCGAGAAAGAAAATAAAAGTCACTTTCGCAAGTCACAACACTCGGCCAATCGCTGCATGAAGCAGGTATGATAACCCGGCCTCAACTGGACACCAGTGCTGATCAACGTAAGGGAAGCTTTATGAATGAGCTTCAAATACCGCAGCACTTATTTAGCATCGTGCTGTGTAGTTACCGTTGGCTTTTTATGAATTACTCCCTAATGAATGTTTGGAGGGCAAATCCAGAAAGGGGGAGAGAACGTACCTTTCTGGGTGGACTGGACTGGACCGTGCTGGCTGTTAGGGAGATGATGGAAAAGTCATCTGGTATGGAGGGAGGTGGGGAGGAGGTTGCTGGAGTGCTGAAAGCGGGTGTTCCTTTCCCTCCTGTTTACATCAAAACAATCAGCATATGGAAAAAACAAACAGAAAATTGCAGAGTTACATTTTAATGAACATAACAAAACCTAGCTACACAGTAGTACTGACTGCTGAGCTGAAATATAACAGTAATGTAAGGATTGACCTGAGGTGCAGTGGAAGCGGCTGGGAAGGTGTGAGGCACTGCTGTGGGAGAGCTCTAAGTTGGGCGACATGCCCCTAGAGGAAGGGGGCGTGGCCATGCCACACAATGAGGAGGGGCTCCACAGTGGGTCCTTCCCTCCACAGGAAGAGTTAAGTTCACAGCTGGAGTTCTACGAGGAAAAAAATCAGATGATTGGAGAAAAAACAAAATCATGAAGTGGACAAAACCCCACAACAAGTAATACAAAAAGGTCAAACTTCAACCAGTAGTTATAGTTATGTACACGATACTCTTTCTGTATTGTGATTAGGGCAAGAATGTGAGTAACTACTTCTGAGTCTGAGGGAGAGTCTGTCAGGTAACAAAATGTATCTCCAGTTATACATCTTTTCCAGTCATCCACTGGATGACTGGAAAAGAGACACTGTGTTGTGTATACTGTCTGCCAATTTACTTTATATACAGTAAAGTGGGGTCCAAAAGTCTGAGACCACTATTTTGCATTCTTTTTGAATTTAATGCAAGATTTTTCATTACAAATGATAATATCATCTTAACAATTTGAGTGAAAAGTTGAATCTTTGAAAAATGTACATGAATTTCAGAATATCTTAGTATTTGGTATGCCCCCCTTCTACTTTAATGACAGCATCACTCAAGCTGGCATTGGACTCCACAAGTTTGTGCAAAACCTGATGACCCAAGTTATTCCAGCATGATTATGTTCCAAAGAGCTTCTTGTGATGTCAGGCTTTCTGATTATTTCCAGATTTACATGGAAAACATCACAGATTTTCCATGTGGTCTCAGACTTTTGGACCCCACAGTATATAATTAGGGCTGGGAAAATTAACGTGCCAATTTTTGCGATTAACATGTTAAAAAAAAAAAAAATTTTTTAAAATAACATATCCATTTTTTCACTTCCTGAGGCTATGCTANGTTAAAAAAAAAAAAAATTTTTTAAAATAACATATCCATTTTTTCACTTCCTGAGGCTATGCTAATGTTTTCATTTTTCCCCCCACTTCCTGTGGTTAATGTTCACAAACTAAAGTTACTTCTTTCAGATAAAATAAATCAAATCAAATCAATCTCGTTTCTGTGACAAACTAAAGAAACAGACTGAAGAAACAGTTCAAAAAACATGGATTTTAAAACAGGGAATTAATCTGCTTTAATTTTGTGATTAAATTAAATTACAAGTTTGCAAGTTTCTGTGATTAATTGCAATTAATCAGAGAAATCTGTGTGATTAATTAGCTATATATATGTATGTGTGCGTGTGAGAGAGAGAGATACTTTCAATATTAATTTAATCAATAGTGCAGCAGGTAGAGAGTGAGCATGTCATTCAAGGGCATTTCAACTATATGCTGGCCTTCCATATATGTGACATTCAACATTCATTAATTCATGTAATAATGGAGCAGGTTGAGGTTCAGCATCTTACTCAAGGACATTTCAACAAACATGAACATGTCCGCTGCTGAATAAATCAAACATGACCTCACCACGTCTGAGTTTTTCCCCTTTAAACTGGTGTAATGACATGACAGCAATGAAGTCACAATCACATACATAATACATATCTGAAGTAGCAGTTAACCCTTCTGACTGACAGTGTATCCCACCAAGGTCCAAAATCACCAACAAGGACTAAATCAATGATGTAAACACAAGTCAATTTAAAATGCTGAAAACGTTCGTCTCCTGTGTTAATCAGGCTTTCTGTCTGTTTGGGTCAGAGCTGCAACATAGAGACAAATCCTCCCAGGGGGCAGAAGAACACCCAGACCCTTCCTAAAGTGTCTCGCCCCCAAAATAGACAAGAGAGAGACGTCATCTCCAAGGCAACAAACCCCTGAGATAGGCTAAAGTGGTGTCAGGGTCAGGAGAGGGCTGTTTGACATAATTCCTGAAGCTTGACACTATTGTCTGCCAACCTGTATGTTCCGATGACTGAAATACAGCCTGCCTGCTATTTGGTGCAACGCCGACTTCCTGCCTTATGAAAATAAGAATAGTAGGTCTGATGGAGGAAGATGATGGAGGCTGGGAAAAAGAATAACTGACTTGCCATATTTGACAATACTGATATATCAAGTAAACAGGACTGTTCCAGCAATAAATCAGTGTACTCTGACATGATCATCTGAACATCAAACGATCACTTTTAACACTATTAAGGATGATTTTACCTGGCGTCTGGAGGTCTGTGGGCTACGGTAGGAGGACTGTGTCCCTGAGAAGGGAGGTAAGGACAGGGGCGGGGGCAGCGGCTGCCGTGGAGTCGAGAAAGGGGTCGAAGAAGAGCTTCCTGCTGTGAAAAAGTTAAACAGCTTTAGCAATCTTCAAATAGATGCACTGATCTGCTGTTCTTTCTTTGTCCTTTAGAGAACCAATGCCGGTTTGGCAAATAAGCAATTTTGTCTTGCTGATGTGATGTTTGTCCTTCAAGCCAATTAGAAAATCCATTACAAGAAATCATCAAAAAATACAATAAGCGTCATTCTTTTCATTCTAAAATAAAAACCTATTTTGGTAATGCAAAGTCTGTCAGCGATATAGTCCTCATGACAAGTCAAATGTGGACAAATGTAGATGTCAATATCAGGCAGAATAGATCACAGGACATCCTCTACTTATTATTGTTAAATACATTAAAATAAAATGAAGCTGAAATGGCTTCTCGCTGATAAAACAACAAAAAAAGAACAATTTATTCAGTTGGCCAGCCAGCTGATGATAATTCAGTTTGGTAATTTATTCAATTAGAATGTCTAGCTTCCCCGACAGGACAGGATAGCATGTAATTACAATTTCTTTCCTCTGTACAAGAAGCAAATTATTATATGGGCAGATGGTGGTGACACCTTTGCATAGATTATTCATGGTAACAGGGATGCTGGGTTAACAGCTTGGATGTGAGCTGAAGTTTGGCCAGTGTTAATAGTAATCAGTACATTGACATGGTGACTGTATGTTTTTACACACAGGAGCTCTTTAAGCTAAATGCACCCATTACATCTAAATATTGTCATTGAGATGTCACTCTGAGGAAGTTAAGATGTAGGCTAACTTGCTGTGTGTGTTCCAGCAAAAAGAGAAAAGCCTGCATAGCAATAATTCAATTCTAAAAACCATGCCTCCAACTGAACATTGCTAAGACTTCTTTGTTGCTATGACGGATTTTCAGAATTTCATCGTAAACAGGAGGACACCAAAAGAGCCAAAGCAAAAAAACATCCTCTTTAGTAATCACTGGTTTCAAACTAGCATTTTGCAACTGCAACATTTAGCCATAAAAACGACGAGAGGAGGTCACGACTGACTCTAAAAGTTACGTGTCGCCTCTGAAAAGCAGCGAGAATTTGATGCATTAGCTGTTTTCTAACCATGACTGCTGTGGAGGTCTGTGTAAGGGCTGGATGTGCAGTCTTGGGGTCGCAGGTGGATTTGGGGGTAGAAGTTCTCAGGCATGGCAGCATACCCCTCCTCACAAGAGGCTTCCTTAGGGTCTAGAGACACTTTGGCACATTCAATGACGATGTCGTGGATTTCATACTTTTTCCACCTAGGACAAACCGTCAAACCATCAATCATATGGTACAACATACTCAGATTCAACACTTGCCCTTTTTTTGACATATACAATAATGTAGAGGCTTACCTGGTGGGGTCAAGCTCATGGTCCTTAGTTCCTGTCACCAATTCTGGGTGTATACGCACGTGTTCCAGCATCGGCTGAAAAGTACGATATACAACACAAAATGTATATTTTTCTACATTTTGCAAAGATTCAAATCTGGCGAGGAGCAGCGGCAAATAGCAGCACAAGTAATCCCTCACCTTCACCACCTCCTCAAAGGTCTCCATGTTTTCCTTCATGCTGTAGTGGGAGCGCAGGTAGGAGACAAAGTTGCAAGGGTACATGCCGTAGAGGCGGTGGAAAAGTGAATACACGCTTGCGTGCAGGTGGATTAGGTAAACCTCTGAAATATGCCCTGAAAGCACCAAATAATATCAAAGAAAACATGAACTCCAGGCCAAAGAAGTCAGCTTAAACAGAAAATATTTTCTGTTGAACCAATCCTAGCCATTTGATTCTCATCTTCTTATTTTGCCGTTTTCCATCTTAGCCCTTTACCTCAGATTGGTTTTTTTTTTGTGATGTACTTCTGTTTATTTTATTATTATTATTATTATTATTATTATTATTATTATTTCTAATGCTTATCCAATTCAATAGGAGTTGTGCTTCTAGTTTTGGGACAGCCACTAGATAAGCCTTTATTGGCTTTTTTGGCCTCTTCTGCACATTATATTTTTATGCTTTTTTTTTTTTACTAGAAATAATTTTTTCTGACTATCTTGTCTTTTCATTGTTTTACTTAACTGTCTTTTTTTAAATATATGTGCAAACAAATAAATTTAAAAAAAAGAAAAATAGAGAAACCACAGTTAATCGATGGCACAGGCCTATGATCATTTTTTTAGTCTTTTTTGTCTGTCTGTGCCTCAGGGCTGTGACATGTCAACATTTTTTGGACTGATTATTAGAATCTGGATGTCAAACTGAGACCAAGTTGGGCCAAGTTTGGTCCAATCACTTTATTTCAGTCCATCCAATTTGATTGGGTGGAGATGGATTTCTGTTCAAAATCAAACATAAACTCGGTGTGAAAAACGTGAATTTCCTACCGGGATTCTTCAGGTTCCAGGATGCTAGGCGGCCAAAGATGTCAAAATATTCCCACAGATGTTGTTTCCCAGCTTGAGGGATCATGGGCAGCAGAGTGATCAGAACCAGCACTCCAGTTATCAACACCACAACATCCGTATCCATCTATCAGAAGATTAATAAACAAGTATGTGAGTCTATATATAAGTGAGATAAAGACAGATATTAAAAAGGCTGAAATAGAGACACTTCAAATCAAACAGGTATAAACATTTAGCAAGTATAATCCACTGCAGAAGATTATTTCAATTACAAGCAGGAGCTCTTAGGCAGCACTGTAATAATTAATGCATGGGATGTTCTTTATTTTCTATGTATTTGATTCAAATAATGGGCTAATATTGTGCAAATAATGATGGTATGTTGACTGGTACTTAATTGTCAGCAATAGTGATAGCTGGGTGTCTCCACCCCTCACCAGATCCACATATTTCCCCCCATGCCCTCATACTGTGTGAGCGCTGCATAATTCATGTTCCATTAACATTTAATCTTTATTTTCTCTTTCTCCGCAACAAATGAACATCTGATCATCCTGGCAGGAGGGTCATTCCAATTCTTGTACTCGGTCGAGGGCTGAATGCAATGAATGACCAACAAACAGCAGCCAAAAAAAAAAAAAAAATNAAAAAAAAAAAAAAACTATGCAGAAAAAAGGTATCATCAACTTGTCATCCAAATGCATTGTAGCAACAGTCGAACTGTGAGATTTTGGTGCAAAATTTCTAGCAATGTCAGATGTCTTTGGTAACAAGAGTGCTAAATTGACCAGCAGCAGACGTGTTCCATACTGTGTTTTAAGAACACCATTTTGGGTTGACGGCCAAAAGATTCACTGCAATTCTCTGGCGGTTTTTGACTTTCGCTGAACAGTCCAAAGTACCAGATTCTGTAGGAGCCTTAAGAATCACTGACTAGCAAAGCTGATCAATAACATACTGAGTCAAAGTACAAGTTGGTCACCAACACAGTTTAAGTGCTTGACAGCTTTAAATCATTGGTCTGCAAAAACTATGATGACAATGCAACAGTTCCCTTTCAAACATTCCCTTGGTGTCTAACTGATATGATCAGAGAACCAGTGTTACCAGCAGTCACTGCATACCAGCAGTCAAACGGAAAAGCAGCTTCAATGATCAACATAGCTTAATAAATCTCAAACAAACATTAAGTTGGGTCAATTGAAGTGGCTGCCACTTGATGATCCAGCAAAACCTTTACGACATTAACAACGCAATATAATACAAAACAATTAATTAAAGGTTAGTCGAAACTGCTGTTGAAGAAGAGTTACTGAACATCTTTAAAAGCAGCTGGTTAAGAAATTTCCACATGGATCATCACCACCATCCACACCCCTCAAAGACATGTCTCGTTGCACAGGCTCATAACTTCATCCTACCCTTAGGCATTTTAGCAGCGAGAGCAGCAGCGGGTATCGAGCGATCTTGTGAATCCAGGATGGCTGCTTGCGGATTACGTGGCCAAGCAGGGTGAGCGTGGGCAATCGGCAGGCCTGTTTGGTCATACACTCGTTCATCTTGTCCAAAAGGTGCTGCAAGGGAGGGAGAAGGTGCAGTTTAAAGTTAGCAGCAGACGGAGGGGCGCGTTTGGAGGCATTCGTTCAAACGAAGAACAGAAGCAATCGAATCAGAGACAAGTTTTTCTTATTTTTTTCCGTAAGACCGCCAACTTACATCTGCACTCTAAGAAATGTACCAGTAGCACTTTGGGCCAGGAAAAACCAAACCTATCTCAATTCTGCAGATCCCACGAAGAATCACAGGAAATATATTTGCTCCGTCAAACCATATCCTGTACTCTGAAATTACAAAAACTCCCTTCCAAATACTTATGTCTACATTCAATAAAACTCAATTTAGCTATTCTTGTCTTATTACTATTTTATTCCATTAATTCAATGAATGTGAAACTGTACACAACTATTATGTGGTAATTAAGTAATTTGGGGGCAAGAAATTAAACAAATTAATTCAAGGGTATGCATGACTTAATTGAGGGATAGAGTGAAGTAAACCGAGCACCTGAATGAATAATTTGAGGAAATCTGAAGGAATGATGAATAAATCATTGTGGCATGACACATGCCGAGTCATGAAGTTAAAAAAGGAATATACACCACAGCTGGGTTATTAATAAATCATTGGTTAAAAATAGCGACAGGCTTTCTTAAGCGGTGCTTTCCTCACCTTATCGTGCGGCTCTCTGACTGAGGAGAGGATATGCATGGCCTGGGATGAGTTTGTTTCCAAAAAGTAGTCCACCAGTCCATTCAACAACATGGACCCTCGCTCTTAAAAATAATAAGAAAAAAGACACGATGAGTAGATTTTGAATAAAACTGTAGAAAGCTAGAGAAGTTAAAAGCAGAAGTTTTTTTTTTTTTTCCCCCNAAGTTTTTTTTTTTTTTTCCCCCAAGTCTACAACCATTTAAATGGATAATTAAAAAGAATATCAGTGATATATTTGATGAAATCTTGACACACGGGTCAGACTTATCGCCAAAAAAACAAAACTCATCTATGGCCACATTCTGGACATGTCCATAATGGCGCAAATAAATCTGAAAACTATTTACTCATAAAAGTGACATTTGTCCACATATCTGTTTTGTTTTTTTGGGGGATTTTTTGTGGCCGAGTGTTCTTACCAGTGCTGAGCTGCTCGTTGATGAGGCCCCTGATCTCTTCTAATTGCTGGAGATCAGAGGTCTCCAGGAGTGGGAGGAGGTCCACCATGTTGGGCTGCTCCCTGGCCATGGTGGCAGTGCTGGAGGTGGAGGCAGCGTCTGTCTCACGGTGTCCTTCCCTGCCTGCCTGGAGGACTCCTGGGGCCACCACCAATGCAGTCTCCAGGCACCGCTACATCAGACCAAAGCCAATTCATTACCAACAAGACCTAGGATGAAAGTACCAATTCACTTGAAAAGCAGGGTTGTGCTGGATGTGTTTACTATTTTCTTAAAAGAAAAGAAAAAGGAACAAAAGGTTTTCTTTGACGTGGCACTTAGAGTTCTGTGAGGCCATGTATAATATGTATTAAAAAAAAAAAAAAAAANAAAAAAAAAAAAAAAACAAGAAATTTTATTATTTTTAGAATTGTATTTTAAGTTAAACAATGTGAGTATTCGTGAGCATCAACATGCAATTTACCTTTCTGCCACTAGAGGGCACCAATAACAGCACCAAAGCTGTGTTACGAAAATGCTAATGCAAACCAAACACTTTCTGCTGCTTCTCCACATTAAAAGCCTTCGACCAACACAAGATAAAGAAGACTGAAGGAAAAACTGATTCCAGTTGTTCATATTTACTTACGGTGGTAAAACCATGCATTAGGTTTGAAGTTTTAACGTCTGTGTACAGTAAACGTACAGAGTTAGGTTCATAGGTTCATCCCTTCAAGAGGGTGCTGAAATATGTACTATTAAATAAACACAGAATTAAATTCAGGAATTTATGTAAAAGCCTGACACTGTCTGTTGCCTGCTAACAATAAATTTGCAATTTCACTATATTTTGAGGCAATCATCTCTATGCTTTACAATACATTATATTCTAAAATGACTGTTAAGTTTGAGTTATTTTTGTTATGATAGAAATCAACACGGACTTTTCTCAGGAATGATAACATTAAAAAGTAGGCACTTTCCTAGCTGTCCTAAAAAATACTGAATAAGAAACTATAATGTTTATATTAACATGCTAATCACTCTGTATTTACTTGCTATAGTTAAACTAATTGTTTTTGTTTGCTTTTCCATCCCAAAATAGGGATGAAATACGCCACAGGAATAATTTTACTTACTAATCCTTGTCTTAGTCTGAAGTTTGTATTAGACAGGGTATTAAGACTGAGTGGCGTGGAATCTCACAAACAAAAATAAGCTGATAAACACAAGTAGCCTGCAGACTGCAGGTTCACACAACAGCTTTACACCAGGTAAATATATCCAAATACATTCTATCTAATATATATTTATATGACTTACACCTTGTCTGTCCCTGTTAAAGAAAACCTATTTCAGTCATTCCTTTTTGCAGCTGCACAATCATTTTCAGTGCTCAGGATGATTTTTTTTCTAATTTAAGAGCTATATTTCATCTCGGTACCTGAACAAAAAAAATAACTTTTATGTATTACAGACTATTAGCCTATTAATGTTTCCATTTGATGCCATTCAGGCTACATGCAAATTCAGTCAATTCAAAGTAAAATCAGCTGCAGGACTCTTCCAAACCCTTCCACTGAGGCAGAAATAAACCTGAAAGGCAGGTGGTTATTGTCAGGGTGTCCACACACACACAGACACACACAGCAGCTTATTATTCCCTAACAGAAATAATGAATTGTCACCAAACATCTCATCAACACGCAAGACCTCCTTTTAACGCTTCCACCATAACACCAATGGTGCTTAATGCTGCTTAAACATCATTAGGATCCGCAGCAGGGATGAATCATTTATCATTTCAGCAACACCATCATTATCGGATATTTTTACTGTCAATTATCGATGCGAGTGTCAGCTTCTACTGCAAAGGAGCCAATGTTGTGAGGCAAATCAGGCCCACCATGCTACAATATGCTAAGCTATTTTGCTGTTAGATTAAAATTAAAAATAGTTTTCATGAATACTCTAAGTCCAGTTCAAGCGATAAATAACAATTTAGACTGATTTAATTATATTTTGTTGAATGGATTCAAAGAGACATGCTCAGCCTGTACGATGATTGACCAATCACAGTCATTCTCTGACCAGCTTGTTTTGCTTGCAGAGCGGAAACAAAACGAGGTGGTTCTCATGTGATTTTTGCCAGTAACTTAGAAAGAATGAAATAAATCAATACCCAAAGTACTGATTCCATTTCCACTACAATTACATGCTACAAAACAGTACTGCCCTCTGGGGAAAAAAATAAACAAAAGTATAACTCTCCTCGACCCTTTCTCATTTTTAACAAATCAAAACAGGAAGCTAATTGCTAAGAGGAGAAGGTCAATTGTTCAAAGAGCGGGTCACGGCACAATTGTCTCCAAGATATCAATTAGACCTGCTGTCACGGGGCTGGGTGGAATCAGGGTGTGGAAAGTGGATTCAGTTGTGGCTGTTTTCCTCCCTGTGAGCAAGAGTCCTGCTGGGACAAGCCAGCGGTGTGATCTCGAGTAGCTTGGGAACACTCCGGAGGACACAAAGAACCTTTATGCGGCCCATGCACTTCCACGTTAACACTGGAAATTGCATTTGGCTGTGCACAAGCCGCTATCCACAGCCTGCTTTTCTCCTGCCTGCATATTTTATGCAGTTTCATAAAAGAGACAAACAGCTCTGCTCGGGCCATTTAAAGAAATTATCTTTATCAACCCCGGTGACCTATTTATTTATGATGGAGGCTTTTTTATTTTTTTGCAGGGGATGAAAGAAGATACTGAAGAGGGTGATTGCATAAATCCACAAGCACACTTCAGGCTTCAAAGTAACTTGATGATCGAGTTTGTATGAGGATTCAGATAATTAATTTAATGCAATTCAGAGATGAAAGCCAAACTTTAACATCAACTGTTAATTTAATATGCACAAAAAAACTCAATTATGATAATATAAGCAAAGAATAGAAAGGAAAAGAGCTGAAGTACATTTGAAGGGGGCGCTGGATAATTTATACCACTTCAAAGAGACAAATGGGATCCATAATATAGTGTTAAGAGTCACACCAGTCACGCTGAACTGAAAGTGAAAAACTTGCAATAATAAAAACATCAAAAATCCTCCGCCTGGACTGAGAAGCTGAAACTGCTGCTGCTGTCACACCAACAGCTATTACTACTGCTGAAATATGATGTGAACTATTCAGCTAACGTCATGAACACAGTTTAAAATGTGGCAAATTGTTTCATCTGTTTTTTGTTTGTTTTGTTTTGTTTTGTTTTTACTTTTTCATTAAAAGAGATCTCCACTGATTAATTCCTTAAAAAAAAAAAAAAAAAAAAAAAATCCAAATTCCCAGCTTGTGCTGTGAGATTAAATTTAGTTTGGAGAAGCTAGGCTAACTGTCAGTAGCTGCTCATGTGAAGCTAGGTGTAGAACACATGAATCTTTTTAGTGAATTCAACCACCCAACTCTGAGGACTGGTTTAAGTTTGACCCTTGTCATGTTAGGGTCACTTTTGCTAAATTTGGATAGCATCCTCAGCAACCAAAGCCTTTACACAGTCATTTTTGCATCTGACAATAAGATTTACATTCATCAGATCTCTGTTTAAATGCTCTCTTCCAGTCTGATAACAGTGCTTCTTAATGGAAGCAAGAACACGTCTTTAACACTATTTAATCTTTTCTTTTAACCTGTCTGTATGCTATAAGTGTGCGTGAGCATGACTGACACACACCATTAAGTATATGTACATGATTTAATCTTGCAACAGACAGATTAAAAATAAAATATACACTTTTACAGATAAAAGTAATATGTAAGATAATGCAGAAGTGAAGTTAAGCTGCAGTGGGAACAAAGACATGCCAACATGATGCAGAAGAGTGCAAAAAAATTTAAAAAATTGGAATTGGGATGCTAAATTAAGCATAAACTTGCTAAATTAAGCATAAAGTAGTAAAATATACAAAGGCCCTGATGCATAATTTAGAATAATATAAGTGCTAGAGTTTGAGGCTAAAACTAGCTTTTTTACTGATAGACTGAATATTTTTGACTCTAAATAGGTTGTTGCCTTGGTGGAGAAACATATATTGTTATACTAACTTACAACAAAACACTCTGCATCATAAATGGGGTTGAATTTTGTTTCCTATAAAGCTTTGAGCATTCTGCAACAGTAATCGTAAATCATGCATTCAGTCTTTGATAATCATCCAGCCAGAAGAAATACTGAGTGCATTTAAGCAAAAAGTGCAGTCCTTAAAAATCAAATTTCAGTCTCTCCTGACAATATAACGACGTCTTTCCTCCAACGGTATTAGAAATAAACCTGCCAGTTTCCATGGATAATGCTGTTGTACGTGAACGCAACTTCTTTGATATTCCGTTTTACGTTCTACTTATTTTTAATGAAGCTTTCTTCTAAATGAAGGTTTATACTACGAACTGACGACCATCTTTCCTTACATATGAGAAACATTTTACTCAAAAGATTCCGAACATGAATGTGTAACTTGTTTTGGAAAAATTCATTGGCAAAATTAAGCAGAGATACAGATTTTAGCTGAGCTGCTCGCTGTTTGTCGTCAACAACTCACCGAGAACAATGGGCACGGTTGGCTTCACTTCATCCGATTACGTAAATATGCAAACATTATCTTCTTGACAGCCCAAAAACCACTACATTATCCACACACAACCTGGATACAATCATGACAAAAGCTTAGCGCATCAACGTTTACCAAATCCACAAAAACAACTCAGTCCACCGCCAACAGCTAACGCGTTAGCTGGGAGCAGCGATCCAAGCTCGGCCGGGATTCATCCCGTTTGTCAGCTCCGTTTAGCGGTCAGAGGAGCAGCGAGTAGCCCGTGTTTGATTAAAAGCCTCACACATGTTAAGATCCCCTGTGAGAAAAACAAATAAAGGCATAAGTAAGTGGAGCTGTTTACCTGTTAGGGTAGCTGCACTCCACAGGGCGCCGCCATCTTTAACACCTCACAGCCCATCCCACCGCAGTCAGCATCCGCTGTCGGGCTGCGTGCAAAGTAATCCCACAAGTTAAAGTCCTAACCACAGCTTTGACAAGCCTTTTACCACTGTAACATAGGTGATAAATTTATAAAATTGCATATAATGAGGTAAAAGTTGTATTTTTATCTGTAATCTGCATAATTCTGTGTGGTACTGTGAAGCTACGAATGTTTTTCCCATCTTCTCATTGGTGGAAGAATGAAGTGGGTGTAATGCGGTTTCGCGTGACACACGCGGAATACGCATGCGCAAACTATTTTTTTTTTTACGAGTAAATTGAAATACAACTATTATTAAACATTATCATTTTGCTTCATGTGTATATTTTGATATTAATTTTCTTCCACTTTGTCTTGTAAACGTTTTACTCTACGTTTATACCTCATGTAATTCACTTTTAATTCCCTTTGAGCCTGTAAGCTTCTATACAATAAATTTGCTTTACAGTATAAATATGATTATTTTATGTTTATAGGTGCATAAATAACATTATCTAAGATTACATCACACCCATTTTTTACTCACACACATTCATGTAAGTCACAATTACTCTGACCACGCTGATGAGCTGATATTAATTTAGGACAGAGCTTGATTTGAATGTTTTCTTAAAACAGAGCAATAATGATCAGAAAGCCCCCTGGATTTAAAGCAAAAAGTATGCAATACATGTAATTATGGCAGTGATAGAGATCTGTCAAGTTGTGACTTATTTTCTAATTTGAAAAATTATAAAACAGAAACAAAATGTTTCTTGCTATTGTGTTTCTTCTTGTTTCTTGTGTTTTGGACTTGTAACTGTAAAAATTCTTTGAAAGTCTTCGGCCCCAACTTCTAGGATGATGTCACAAAAATATTGAGCATCCACTGGCTCCATTATGTTTTAATTTTCTGTATTTTTTTAAACAGTTTTAATCAAATCATTTATTTTCTAGCAAAAACATCATATACTCCCAAGATATTTTAATTCTCCTAAATCAAAATACTTTATGTGATCTGTTTCCACAAACAGTTATTTTATTATTAATGAGTTCTTATTTTTATTATTGATATGATTTCAGTCAGAAAGGAAAGTTCCTTTTTTCCCCCCAGTCTTTATTAGAGATAGGATTAGAAAGGGTTGGGTTAGAAAGGAAATCTCAGAAAGGAAAGTTCCTGAACACACAGGAATGATCCAGTGACGTCTCTACTTCTGAGTCACATCTCCACCTAGTGGAAAGTTGTAGCAATGACAGGAAAGTTCCTGAAGACACTGGAGTGCCTACAGTTTTACTATAAAAGATGGGACAGTTCCACTGCCAAGACAGAAAGCAACACAAGCAGCACAGAAGAGAAGAGGACTCAACATTAAACACATTGAAGATGTTGTGCTCTCATGGACTCCATGCTTCCCTCAGTCCAGTCATGGAATTTTACTGGCCTGTACGCAGTCTTTGGCCAGAGGTTCAATCTCTTTTCAACCAGCAGGATCTACTGCAGAGAAACATCCAGAACCTCCGCAACAAACTGGAGCTGATGGAAAAACTTCAACGCAAGATCCTGGAGGAAACAGATCCAGTCCCAACATCTGTGGCTGTCCAACCAGTCTGCTACCAGCTGGAGAAAGAGGGAGAGCATTTTGACCTGAGCCTGGACACTCGAGGCTTTTCCCCAGAGGAGCTGTCTGTCAGACAGATGGGCAGGAAGCTGAGAGTCAGTGGGAAGACGGAGAAGAAGCAGGAGGACGGGAAAGGCTCCTACTCTTACACATGCCAGCAGCTCAGACAGGAGTTTGATCTGCCTGAAGGGATGAACCCTGAAGCTATCAGCTGCTTCCTGGCTCCAGACGGGAAGCTCCACATCCAGGCAGCGAAAGCTCCATGTGTTGAGGAGGCTGAAAGAGAGCTGAAGATCCAGAGGAGCTTGGAGGAGAAAACACAGCAAAGTGTGTGTTCACACACAGAAGGCTGCAGCACAGACAACAGAAAGCAAAATCAAGCTGAAAACTTCTTGTTGTGAATTTGTTGTTGTGTTGGAAAAAATGTGTTTTAAATAACATATTTTTTGTATGTATATGATTATAATAATAAATTGTGTTAACAGTTGGATTATCTTTGCATGATGTTTTCTTTATTATATTTTGATAGACAAACAAGGAGAAAAAAAGGTCTTAAAGGATAGTATATAACCCTCAAAGATAGAAGATTTTAATATAGATCTATCAATTCAAACTCTGACCATATAACGTTGTATTAAGCTTTCAGTCATTTGTGGAATAACAAAAGCCTCTGAAGAAAATAAGTGCACGTAAGAACAGATTAGAGCCAAAGTGGAGGGCAGGAAGAGCTTTTAACCTGTAAACCAAAGTAATCACAAATACTGAGCAGAGTGTACAATAAATGAGTAGTTTGTGACATGTTCGATTCAACAAGTAAAACTTCAGTACAATATTGAATATCCAATAAATTAGTTACAGCCACTTAAGTGACTCAGCACAGGGACAGAAGGATATATGTTTTAGTTCAGTGTGACCATTTAATTAACACACAAAAGAAACATTCTGCGTGACTAAGAGGAGGAAAAAGGAGAAGAAGGGGAAGGCAACATGGAGAAAATGAAGAAAAAGACAGAAAGGAGAGGGGAAGTCACAGAGGACAAGGAGAAGAAAGGGGAATAGATAGCAAAGAAAGAAGGAAGAAGGGAAAGGAAAAGCAGAGGAGAAGGAGAAGCATGAACCATTCACACTCAACCCTACCCTATGTGGCTGATTCAAGGGAGTTTGCATTTTTCCTGTGTAAATTGCTTACATAGTTGATGTCCTTTTATGTAAATGTTGTAAATAGGTCATTCTAAAAAAAAAAGTCTTCCGCTCTATCATTCTGCAAAATGAATATAAAATTATACACCAATCACAGCTGTTACAAAGAAATGCTGTGCCACTTTCTTGCTTTCTTGTAATAACAGACCAGATTGTAATACTTGGAAGTTTATTATGCATGATGAGGAATAAAGAGAATAATAAGTAGCTGTTCATGGCATGGATATACGAACTGGCTGCTTATAGCCCTGTGAAGAAGTCATCTCATTTGGAGAATTAATATGACTTTATTGAACAGACAGCTTCATTATTAATAATTGCTGGTAGAAAACACTGCTACCAAAGTCACAAAACAGCATGTTTCCCATAAATTCCCCAAAGTGACTTATATAAATCTTTGATGTTTTAAAAATGACAATTAATCACTCAGTGTTTTGAAATATTATTTCTATTATTATCTATAATTTGGTGTTAAAAAAACAAAACACTGAGTACTGTTGTGATAATAAAACATTATTTAAGATGGAAACTTGGGTATTTAGTGTAAAGAGAGAGAGAGAGAGAGAGAGAGAGAGAGAGAGAGAGAGAGAGAATATATATAACTGATTAATCAATCATATATCCACATGTCTTCTTGGGCTAAACTAAGTGTGGCTAACCCTATTGGCTTGTACAGCAGCACTATGAAAGCCATGTGGCCACTCAACTGATCAGCCATCCTCATTTATCCCTGTCATCAAACTTCCCAAGTTAAGTGTGATTTGTTTCTAACTTGAATTATCGTAAGTTGAATGTGCAATATTTTTTAATATAATATAATATAATATAATATAATATAATATAATATAATATAATATAATATAAATCAGATACTTTGAATCTATTTAGTCCAGCAGGTGTCGCACTTGTTCTTCTCTCCATGTAAATCCTGTTAATTGCGTTTTTGCAAAACCTGGATGGACCTGACTGATTTTTTTAACAGGACAAACTTCATCTTGCATAATATCCCTCCCCTCCACCCCACCCCCATCCGCTCCACCTCCATTCGCAAATCTTAGCTTCATAATTTTGTCCTATAGTTTATATGTCATTAGCTACAGATGGGGTAAAACACAACTAAATCGTCCTGTCATAAAATCTGTCCTGATGAATGATATGATGCATTCAATACAGAAGAACAGAGTCAACATAGCAAATCTCCCGGACTGGTTTGGTGTGTGTATCTTTGGAGGTGTTACAGTCTCACATGGTCTTTTGGTTATTTAAATCTTGCAACAACACAATCATACAAACGACATTACTTTAAATCCTGTAAATCAAACATTGTAAACTGAAAATTTCGTTCGGATTTTTTTGATTGTAATTCAAACTTTGCTTTTTGATTCGTTATACATTTTTCAACAATACTTTTTTTTTTTTTTTTTTNTTTTTTTTTTTTTTTTTGCAACTCCACATTTAATTAAAGCAAATGTCGCCATATTTCCTTGCAAGACATTGCTGGGACACTAATGTTTTATTTATTCGTTTATTTTGAGTTAAATTCGAACCTTGAACCTTCACTTGATATGCCTCCCCGGAGCGTGGAGGTGTTTTGTGTAACTGTTCCAGGTTCAGCAAAGGCCTCGGTGTTTTTTTTTTAGGCAAATTTCCACCTGCTGCTTGGCTTCCTCATTGGCTGAAACCACAGTCAGATTCCGCTGCTGAATTATCTGATTGAAAATCAGGGAGGGGAGAGAGAAAGACGACAGAGCAACAAGTGTGATGCTGTTACTTTTGGATTTGCTTTTCGGACTTTTCGGATTTCACTGCGTGTTTTTCTTTAGCTGAGTTTGATTCACGTCAGGGGAAATTTTCACACGATTAATAGCAGCTGGACTTTCTTCAATTAAGGTGAGTAACAGCTGCATGTGGGAGAAAGTTTTAACCAGTTCAAGAGAAACTTATAATAAGTTTTGTGGGTTTTTAAAATATATAATAGTAGGGAATTAACCCTGAAAATATCTCAAATGTGGCAATTAAACGATATTTGTAACTATGGGCTACGCCTATCGCCTCATTAAAATTTATTAATATAAGTGGCTCATATGTTTCAGAATATGCTCAATAAAATTATTGACTACAGCCAATCTGTAAATAAAGAAAGAAATTATGTAAACTGTGCATTAAAAGTGGCTTATAATTGTTTCTAAAATGGCCATTTTTACGAATTTTGACAAACGCATCATCACGTCCGCACAAAGCTTATGATACTCAAGCATTACTGTGTAGTAACATATCTGATAAAATATTCATTTTTCTGACAGCATCGACATGCCCCGGTCATTTTTGGTGAAACACAAACGTTGCACGTCTTATAACGCGCACCGATTACATGATGAGGAGACGAAGGCCTCCATGAAAACAGGTAATACACGTCAAAAACACAGATTACACCAGCTGGGAGGGAATCCAGGTCAACTCTAAATGTATCGTAATGTAATAATATCACATGTATTACTGTAACGTGATCTCGCAGTGTTTACAAAGTCGGGTTAATGTAGATTTTTAGGAAATAAAGGTTATGTACAGAATCTGGTGAGAATGATTTCATGTAGGGGCCAAATTCTCCTTCTAAACTACAAAAAAAAAAAAAAAAAAAAAAAAAACAACTTAAAATTATAGACATTCGATCATTATGAAGGCAAAGTCATGGACTTTATAAAGACTGAACTGTTTACAAATGCAGTTACTTTAAGAAAATAGTATGATTTTATTGCAGTGCTTTATATTCTTTCCCCTTTCCGTCATCTCCTTTTCTTCCTGCGAATATTATTTTTGTGCGAATATTACCTGTATTTCAGTGTACTGTCCTTTGTCTTTCTAGAAATAAATAAATAAATAAATACATGTATGAATGAATATATAAATAGATAAATAAACAAAGAATGTAGACAGTTTAAAAACAAGCAGTAACAACAGCAATAATAATAATAATAATAATAATAATAATAATAATAATAATAATATACTGTACCTTATCATACAAATATGAATTAAATAATAATACATAGCACCAAGTCCTTTTCTTAAAACCGGTCCGATTTCAAAATCCAGCCAGAGTCTATAGCTTCAAAAATAATGACAGTTTCCAATCGAAGCTCTCGTCCAAAGTTAATCTGTGCTTCAGCTTTAAAGGACCATACCGTCTATTTTTCATGTTTGAGCCTAATATATTCAAATTTCATTAAGTTATTGACAACCATTTCCCAAAGGGTAGAACTGCATTTCAGCTTTCCTGATATTTTGCAAAATCTCTTAATCTTTCAAAATCAAATATTCAAGCGATACACCCACCTTAAAAATCAGTGTTTCACCTGCTAATAGTTATACAGCCTGATGAAGTTACAATCGTTTAAATTTTTCGATAAATGCAGGTCTTCTTTTGGGACTATATTCTCCGGTGGAGACATACATTCACTCCACACTTTTTATTGCACTTAAACGTGAAAAATTACATAACTTCAAAAAAAAAAAAAAAACCTGAATAAAAGTCTTGTTCACGATGATGGATTATCTATCCCAAGAACTTTTTAAGTATCAACAAGTTGATTTTAATAGCGTACCAGAATGAACTGAAACCAATGGCGGTCTGGAAGGCAGGAAAAAATAATAATAATTCACTGTTCCAGTAGTATGCTTTGGGAAATGATTGTCAGTACTGTAACGTTATGTGTATGAAAATTGAATGTATTAGGCTCAAACATGCAAAATGGCCGATATGGTCCTTTAAGTAAGTAAGTCATTCTTATGATCATTCTAATTGGGAAACTAAAATGTCTTTCTATGGCAAATATAGTTTTTTTTTATTTTGTTTTGTTTTGTTTTGTTTTTTTAATTAAAAGTGTTCTTGCAGCAATGATGGGTGTTCAGCTTGGGTCAATTTGATCTTTATTGTGAATTTTCAGAAATCCCTTCAGAGGTCCAGATTTCAGATTCAGACAGACAAGAGCAGCCATCAGACTGCTGCTCATTAGAAAAGGAGAAAAAGGAGCTGGAATGTCTCTTACCAGTCCACCCAGAGCCAACCAGACCTGCTGTGACTCCAACACAACCATACTACCTGACCGGTGAGCTGCTAACACACATCATCTTCATCTTCATCCTCATGCTCATCTTCAGCTTTCTGCACAAAAAAGGAAACTATAACACATTCCCTTCAAAATATTTTAGTAGATCTACCTTATTTGTTTGATCCCAATTTGCTGTCCTGCTACTCGGAGTGTCACTGTCAGGCATTTTATTTAAGTAATGATGCTGTGATTAGTGATACTTAATGAAAAGAGCTAACAAAATACAGTAGGATATGATATGATGCAACAAAATATGATACAGTAAGATATGGCATGCTATGATATCAGAATCAGAATCAGATTTATTGCCAAGTAGGTTTTCACATACAAGGAATTTGCGCTGGTGCTTGGTGCTCAGGAAGGAAAAGCAAAAATATACACGATAAATACAAATATACGATCAAAAAAAAAGTATAATATACAAAGGATGTACAATATACAAAGGATGTATAAATGTATGTATAAATGTATAAATGTTATGATGCAGTTTGATATGTCACTGTATAATGAGATATGACACAATGTATCACAACACATCATGACACAGTACAATACATTATGCTGTGATATACTACGATATGACATAAGACACAGCACATATGATACCATACAGTAAAACAGATATGGTACAGTACAATATAAGATATAATACCAATCACTGATACAATTTGATATACTAAAAACAAGATAAGATATGATACAACATGATACAATATATGATGACACAATACAAGTCAATAAAATATGATACAATACACAGTGATATGATTCAGTATAATACAACCTGATATGCAGGATACAATATGACATGATACAGTGCAATAAAATCTGATGTGATACACAGTGGTACAATTTGATATGATACAAAACTATGATACAACAGGATATATTATTTAATAATTTGATATGATACAACATGATGGGGTATGATGATACAATATGGTGCAATGAGATTTTATTGTATGGATCTTAAACAATTATGTAGATATGATGTAACACAATACAATACAATAAGATATGACAGAATATGATATGATACAATATTATACAGTCTGATATGATACAATACCATGGCAAAAAGTCAATAGAACAGCCTACATTGATGTCAATAATATTCAGAATCTATAATATTATCTATATAGTCTATATATTACCAATTTATAACAATATTTAAAACATTCTGCTAGGAAAAGTCAAAGAAAATGCCTCTTCAAGTTGGAATCCCCACTTGGAAAGTCAAACAAGCTTCCCAACCCCAAGTTCAGATTGATGCCATTTCAGTATGGCTTCTCCTACTGCAAACAGTAATTTCCCTATTTGTAAATGAACAGTTAGAAGCATTTTCTTTAACTCAATCAGCATATAGACACAGTAACAGGTTGAATATGTAATGTGGCAAAGCAGTAGCTGTTTTGAAAAGATAAAGATTCCAAAATGTTAAAATGTAGCTTCTTTTTGTCTGACAGAGTAAATAAAACAGGAGTTTTCATGGAGGTGTAGTCTTTTATCTAATTTAGTTTGAATGTGTGATGGTCATAAATGACATAATCATAAATTATATGAGGTCCAACGAATGCAGCATAAGCTCTATGATTGGAAGTTTCTTCCCGTAATCCTTCATGGGAGTCATAGTTGACTTTTCTTCAAATTTACAAGTACATATAAACAATGTACTTGTTTAAATTGTTATTATGTTCACATGCATACTTTGGCTTTTTATTAATGTAGTTTTTTTTTTTTTTTTTTTTTTTTTTTTGTTAAGCACAGTGTCTGATAATGTTTTTAACCAATGATTCTCGATGATGGAAATACTCGTAGTCACCTAAAAAAAATGAACATGTTAAAGGACCATACCGGCCATTTTGCATGTTTGAGCCTAATATATTCAATTTTCATACATGTTACGTTAGACAATCATTTCCCAAAGGATAAAACCGTATTTCAGCTTTCCTGATATTTTGTAAAACCTCTTAATCTTTCAAAATCAAATATTCAAGCGATACACCCACCTTAAAAATCAATGTTTGCCTGCTAATAGTTACGCAAAATTATGAAGTCACGGTCATTTAAATTTTTCAATAAACACAGGTCTTCTTTTGGGACTATATTCCCCAGTGGAGACATACATTCACTCCGCACTTTTTATTGTGCTAAAACACTAAAATTATGTAACTTTGAATAAAACCTGAATGCACATCTTGTTTGTGATGATGGATTACCTATCCCAAGAACTTTTTGAGTATCAACAAGTTGATTTTAATAGCGTACCAGAATGAAATAAAACCAATGGCGGTCTGGAAGGTAGGAAAAAAAATTAATTCACCATTCCAATAGTATGCTTTAGGAAATGATTGTCAGTAATGTAACGTATGAAAATTGAATATATTAGGCTCAAACATGCAAAATGGCNAAATGATTGTCAGTAATGTAACGTATGAAAATTGAATATATTAGGCTCAAACATGCAAAATGGCCGATATGATCCTTTAAATACAAATTATAATAGAAACTCAGACCAGCTTGGCCCTGAGAGACTTGTTGTTCTTCAATAGCTTCCAGAACTAAATGTAAGACTGGCTTCATTGATTCACTGACAACTTTTAGCCAACTCCGAATGTCAAAATGGCAACATCACGCAGCCCTCAGGAACTCCTTCTAAAAATCTTTTTTTTTTTTTTTTTTTTTTTTTTGAGTGGAAATATGCCCAAACCAAAAAACCATGAGCTTAAATTTAAAGAGGTTTGGAAGCGATATCAATGAACGTGAACACCTGTTCATCGAAACAGTGCTCTACAGTGCCCCTAGTGGTCAAAAACTCCATATTGTACCTTTATATGTATTAAAAAAAAAAAAACCCTGAAGTTGATTGAATTTTTAATAAATCCCTTCAAAATGTTACATTACATTTTTTTTTTTTTTTAATTTGCATAAGTGTTTTGTTATTTGTAATATGCATCCTCAGATCCTCACATGGCAGAGTTCCTTCCTTATTACAAGCCAACATACGTGTGGGATCCGGTGCCGTCTTCGTATGAGCTGCATCAGATGAGTTTCGGCCCCAGCATGCTGCAGCACGCCAGCAGCCTGTACGGCCCTCGCATCAGCCGCAGTCCACAGCAGCAGCAACCTCTGGACTGCAGCACACACTACTCCCCCACCTCCAGCACCTACCACTGCATCACCTGCGACAAGGTNGACTGCAGCACACACTACTCCCCCACCTCCAGCACCTACCACTGCATCACCTGCGACAAGGTACACACACACACACACACCACAGCATCTTTAACTACATGTACGTACACATACAACCTCTAGCTACAGGTTAAATATCTTTAGTTTAACCTGTGAGGATGCACACTCATACACACACACACACACACACACACACATACACGCACACACACACACACACACCTCATCAGGTTTAGCTACAGACCCGTACCAGACGGGAGGAATGTCACAAAGCACATTTACACAAGTACAAATTTGAGGTATGATATGTTACTTGAGTATTTCCATTTTGCAGTTTGCAGTGGTGGAACAAGTAAAAGTGCAGATTTTTACATAAGGAAAGAAGTATTAGCAGCAAAATGTATTCAAGTATCTAAAGTAGAAATACTCTTTGGAAAGTAGAGTTTAGATTCAATGCAGGCTACAATTACTATATCTAGAAAGTAAAAAAAAAAACAACAAAATGTACATTTACTCAAGGACAAATTTGAGGTATTGGATTTGAATGTCCTTCCTTCCATCCCTTTTTTATCCTTATTTTGTTATTTCCTCCTTTTTCTTCCTTCCTTGCATCTGTTCTTCCTTCCTAAATGTTCTGAAACAAAAATCCCCAAAACTGGAGACATGTGGTTTTCACTACTACTACTGGTACTACTACTACTTCTCTTCACGAGTATTTTTACCTTTGCTACTTCAGAACATCTTTACAGAGCCTCTCATATGGAATCCAAGGGAAAAAAAACATGGATATCATAGCCATGATATCATGTGAAGTTGTTGCCATGCTTTATTAATACGTCCGCATATTTTATAATTTGTACCCTCATTTTAGTTCAATTGTAGCCATATTACAATTTGATTTTTTTTTACTCTTGCATGCGTGCATGTAGTTTTGAGCTTAAACATACGCACAATCGCCGCTATGGTCCTGTAAAGCACCCAAAGAACAGCACAGGTTATGCGAATCATATCTTTTGCATAAATAAGGAGGATTCTTCAGGAGCCTTTTTTGATGTACTCAGTTCTGCGGTTGTGTTTTAGGTGTTTTCAACCCCACACGGCCTGGAGGTTCACGTCAGGCGATCACACAGCGGAATCCGACCTTTCGGCTGCAGCATTTGCAGGAAAACCTTCGGTCACGCCGTCAGTCTGGAGCAACACATGAACATCCACTCACAGGTACATCAGCAATCTGCAGCGTGTAACTGAAAGCAACTTCTCCAGCATCAGTTTAATGAGTCCGTTTGTGTGTTTGTCTGCGCCCAGGAAAAGAGTTTTGAGTGCAAGATGTGCGGGAAGTCATTCAAGCGTTCGTCCACTCTGTCCACACACCTGCTCATCCACTCCGACACGAGGCCGTACCCCTGCCAGTACTGCGGCAAGAGGTTCCATCAGAAATCAGACATGAAGAAACACACGTACATTCACACCGGTAAGTCAGCATCATTTCAGCCAGAATATCTATTGAAGATATCTGAACATATCTGTCAAATGAAAATAAAGAGAGTGAACATTTTGAAGTTTGCAGTTTAAAGTATGTGTGTAAAACAGTTT
>VXCM01004069.1:0-13501 GCA_014773175.1 Lucifuga dentata
CTGGAGCCTATCCCAGCGGTCATTGGGTGAGAGGCGGGGTTCACCTGGACAGGTCGCCAGTCTATCGCTGGGCTGACAGAGAGACAGACCAACTCATTCACACCTATGGTCAATTTAGAGTTTGCAATTCACCTGACCTGCATGTCTTTGGAGGTGGGAGGAAGCCGGAGGGAACCCATGAAGACACGGGGAGAACATGCAAACTCCACACAGGAAGGACCCGGTTGAACTCAACCTTCTCACTATGAGGCATGCTAACCACTGAGCCACTGTGCCGCCCCCTTCCCAAGTTTTGTTGAAATAAAGGTAGCATAGCTTCCTGGTGATGTAGATTTTTGGTGCTTTGCAGAGGTCTTTTACTTTGAAAGGCTGATTCTACTCTGCTTCGATAAGCATCGTGTGAAATCTCGCTTTTTTCTTTCACTCTAAGATCAGAAAAGCTGTTTTGAGGTCCTTCATTTCTGACAGTCTGAATTTACCTTTTTTATGACCTCGAGATTAAAAAAAAAGGTACTAAATTGGCCGTCAGAAGTCAATTTTGGACTGACAACCAACAATTTCATCTTAATTCTCTTCCAGATTCTTCCATCTGCAAGAACCCCAAAATTCACACTTTTGGAGTCTTACCACAGTTTAATATCAGTTAGATTCTGTAGAAATGCTTGCCCTGCTCTTAGGCTTCTATCTTATGTTATTCCTTAAATGTCACGAGAATGTTTTTCTGCACAGAAACCTGCAGACAGATGTCTCAGATAATGTCCCATAAACTGGAAAGCTCTGAAGACAGACATAAAAGTTTGATGCAGTTCAGAAGGGTGACTAAAGGAAATTGGAGTATGACTAATAGGTTGTTCAATTAGCCATAATGTTACATAACCTACTTAATAAAAAATCTGACTCCAGCTGCAAGAAGTGTTTCAGCGAACGCTGGAACGGCGGCATGGTTATTATCACCACATATTACGGCACTGTTGTAAAACACTCGTGTAGCAGCTGAGAAATGCTTCAACTCAGGATTTTAATTACCCAGGGAAGCTGTCACAGCATGACATAATATTATAGCTTTCTGGCTTACCTTTACAAATGTCACAGGCTTTCTTTTCACAAGTCGACGCTACAAATACAGCCATTTTCCCAAAGATTACATTTAACGGAGAGTGGTTTTTAGTATGTGTGTACGTAAGTTTTGCTTTAGCACGTGTAATCAGCAGCTGACTTGTAATTAGCAGCTCCTGGCAACCAGCCCTGTTGGCACGGCAGCATGTAACACTTTAGCAATTCAAGCTAACACCGTGACATATCACAGCCACGCATGTACAGCGGTAATCATGTTAGCCGTATTCATATGCCCCAGATCCAACATTTATGGAGTATTAGCGCAGATGAAGCCAGTGTTGCAATTCCTACCAAAACTGTAATTAGATCTTTCAGATTTAATGCTAGTTCGGTGTATTTTCATGCAAACCTCTGGAACAGCTGCTCATTAGATGCTTTAGTTTGACATCAGGTGGCTGAAATGAAGCAACATTTGCCTTTTTTCCCCCAGACAATTCCCTGGAGAAAACAAGGCGACTACACAGCATATTATAGATTAGAATGAGGAAAGCAGAGCATTTTATATTAGTCAAATATGAATAATTAATTTAAAGTAACATGTTTTCTTTAAATAAGGCTCTACAAATAAACTGCCATATTGCTAATTATGGGGACTGTGGATGAAAATTAGCCTCTTTTTTTTGGCTAAATCCAATGCATTTACACAATGATTATGCGTGATGTTAATTAATGCGGATGGTCCCTGTAAAACAAAATAAATAAAATAATTCAGCAGGAATGTAATAGCAGTGTCAATGACTGCAACCTGAAGCTATTAGACACGGAGTGTTTGTTTTACCGCCATTTCACAGAGTGGATAAAGAGAGCAAATCACTTATTCATTTCAGTCGCCATTGTTCATTAGCACTGCTGGAACTTTGCGTGTGTGTGTGTGTGTGTGCGTAGCCCTTGCTCTTTCTGTCTATATTGTTCAAAGTGACGTTTATTATCCCAGAGGGGCAACTGGTTTCGCAGCAGTGTAACATACAACAATCAAACAACACATTACAGCGCAAACTGTGTGTGTTTGCATGCATTGCAGCATAAGCAATGCATTTTATATTTGTATTAATGAATGATTCAAGAGTTTTAGGCCACTTTAATACTGAATCACAGATGCAGGCACATGAACTCAGCACATTAAGGCCCACGAGTCACTGAAAGCTCATTCAAAACTTTAAGAGGGGGTGTAATATTTAAAATAGTCCTGTGTTAACTGCCATGAATGTTAAACAAAATGCTCATGTGCTAAAGTTGTGATTTAGAAATGACCCTGTTTAAATAGTGGAAAAAAGTGACTTTATCATTCTGAGACGCAACCAGGACAAGAGATCAAGTTTCTGGAATTCAAGAAAAAGCAAAAAAAAAAAAAAATTNAAAAAAAAAAAAAAATTGCTAATTAAAATGATAAATTACAAATGCTTTTGTCACTATGAGACAAAAAAGGAGGAAGTGAGGTCATGTTAGCATATCAGCACCAGCCGCTAAAAAGGAACGTGCATGTTGCTGTGGAAGTCTGTTTTTGGTCAGCTAGTAAAGTTCTTTCTGAAAACAAAACAAAAAAAAAAAAAAAAATNAAAAAAAAAAAAAAAAATTTCAATTTCAAAAAAATTCACTAAATAAAGATTACATGATTCAAAGGTGTTGTCAGGGGCAGAGGCGGATCTAGGGTTCGTGGAGATCCAGGGCTTATGCTGCGTTCACAGACCTCGGAAGCTGAATTTTTCCCAGTTGGAAGCTCCAACTTCCAACCTCAAACCATTCCAGCCAAATGTAATCAAAAAAGCATACCTGAACACCAATAAATACTGTAAAATTAATTAAACTTCTTAATAAATGCTAACTAAAGTAAAGTTAGACTACAGGACTGTTTGGTTGTGTTGTTTTACACTGATATTAATCACAGTGTGTATTAAACTTTGTACAGAGAAGTAATATTTTGAAATTATTTACACTTACGTATCAATGGCAAACAGTTATTATACAAAACAGATAGTTAACTTGGCGATATATTCTGACCCTTTTCTTTCAATTTCACGCAAGAAAAAATACTTTATTCGCCTTTTAGCTGATCATTTCCATTCACAAAGCTCACTTCCACGGTGCTGCCATGTTGAGTGACGTCATACTCGGTAAGTCAGGGTGGATAATTTTGTCCGAGTTTCCCAGCCGGAGCTCCAACTTCAAATGCCATTCCAACGCATTTTTCCAAGTAAGAAGTNCCGAGTTTCCCAGCCGGAGCTCCAACTTCAAATGCCATTCCAACGCATTTTTCCAAGTAAGAAGTCGGAAAAATCTGAGTTTGGAGGTCTGTCGAACTCAGCATTAGCCCAGATCTCCACTGGAAAATCCAGCCAAGTAGCTTTAGCTATCTATCAAAGCTTTGGTAGATAGCTAAAGCTATTTTATGTCTACCAAAGAAATCTAAATATAAATTTTTATACATCTGTTTAAGAAATGGAACAAATCATGTTACATCTTTTAACAAGTAATATCATTGAATATGAAGTTAAAAATCTTTTTAAATGAAAACCTCTACAATGATCTAAACAGCAGAGCTATAGGATGCTTTATGTCCGTTCTGTCCACCAATTAGGTCCAATCTGTTCACAACACTGTGGTTCCACCTTGGCAATAAATTTGGGTAATTTGCAAAAATGCTATAGAAAATTTAAAACACACTATTAAACAAAGATTCAGGGCTTTTTGTGGAAAACATCAAGGGCTTAAGCCCCATAAGCCCACCCCTAGCGCCGCCTCTGGTCAGCAGAGGAAACGGCACAACGTGGCTGTACCCAAAGACAACGATGTCTGGGTAACAGCATGCGTGAATGCTGCCGACAGCAACACAGCGTCTCAAAGTAAAATACAACACGTGACTGATGTGAGTTCTTCAGGAGAAGCAACATGCCACCTGTAGCACAACCTGGCCTGAAGCTTTTAACTGATAACACGAGAGAGAGAGAGAGAGAGAGAGAGAGAGAGAGAGAGAGTATTCTGTTTTCCTGCACCTTTTTGTAAGACAGGCTGCAGTTCTTGTGAGGAGGTAAGTGATTGAACACACATTCTCTCTCTCTCACACACACACACAGGTGCTCCAGTTCAGGTGTGATTAATCATTCAATGTTGCTGCCGAAATCGCACCAGTGGGAAGATGAACATCACCGTGTGTGTGTGTGTGTGTGTNTTCAATGTTGCTGCCGAAATCGCACCAGTGGGAAGATGAACATCACCGTGTGTGTGTGTGTGTGTGTTGGAGAGAGTTAGAGGATATGACAGCTCTGTGTCAGGAGCTTTTGCCTCTAAGGCCAGATTTATTTTATTCAGAAGCATGTTAGCTGACTGGTTTGTAGCCTGCAGTAGAAATCAATATGAGACAAGATGCACACACACACACACACACACACAGAATAGAAAAGCCCACTATACAATATTGATGACTCTCATTTCCTCACAGTAAATGGATCGTACAATACAGCTTACAGTAGGCTGCAACCTGTAAACTAATCTATTTACATTTATGTATTTCGTGTGTGCGTGTGCATGCGCATGTGTGCACGTGTTTTCCTTTCCTTAATTAGAGAGGAAAAAATGGTGAATGCAATGACCGCATATACATTAATTATACTTCTGCTACTTAAAATTTACTAACTTGAAAACTGAAAAATGTTCAGTCTTTGACTTTAAAGGACCATACCATCCATTTTGCATGTTTGAGCCTAATATATTCAATTTTCATAATTTTCATACATGTTACATTACTGGCAATCATTTCTCAAAGCGTACTACTGGAACAGTGAATTAAAAATGTTTTTCCTACCTTCCAGACCTCCACTGGTTTCAGTTCATTCTGCTATTAAAATCAACTTGTTGATACTGTAAACGTTCTTGGGATAGGTAATCCATCATCACCAACAAGACGTGTATTCAGGTTTTTTTAGAAGTTATGTAATTTTAGTGTTTAAGCTCAATAAAAAGCGTGGAGTGAATGTATGCCTCCACCGGGGAATATAGTCCCAAAAGAAGACCTGCGTTTATGGAAAAATTTAAAGGACCGTGACTTCATAAGGCTGTGTAACTATTAGCAGGAGAAACATGGATTTTTAAGGTGGGTGTATTGCTTGAATATTTGATTTAGAAAGATTAAGAGATTTTGTAAAACATCAGGAAAGCTGAAATACGGTATTTCAGCTTTCCTCCTAATCTTTCAAAATCACATATTCAAGTGATACACCCACCTTAAAAATCCACGTTTTGCCTGCTAATAGTTACGCAAAATTATGAAGTCACGGTCGTTTAAATCGTTTGATAAACGCAGGTCTTCTTTTGGGACTATATTCCCCGGTGGAGGCATACATTCACTCCACGCTTTTTATTGAGCTTAAACGCTAAAATTACGTAACTTCTAAAAAAAACCTGAATACACGTCTTGTTCAAGATGATGGATAGCATACCAGAATGAACTGAAACCAATGGCGGTCTGGAAGGTAGGAAAAACATTTTTAATTCATCGTTCCAGTAGTATGCTTTGAGAAATGATTGTCAGTAACGTTACTTGTGAAAATTTAATATATTTGACTCAAACGTCAAAATGGCCGGTATGGTCCCTTAAGTTTTCAGATTTATCCCCTGATTTTTTGCCAGAGAACTAGATTTGAATCCTGGACGAGGCAGAGATCACTGTTTTTATGCAGTTTCACCACAGGCATCATTAAAGATTCATCTCACATGTCACATCCCTAAAAATTTGGCTGTTAAATTCATCACGGACCACAGCTCTGCTGTGACAGCTCGCGGCTCTCCTGTGAGCAGGTCTTGACAGGGAGAGACATCAGAGGTGTATTTGTGGGTTGACAGCCAGCTGGTGAGGTTTCAGATTGTCCTTCCGTGTCTCATCATCCTCTAAGAAAGTGAAACGTGGAAAGTGAAAGTGGAGTTACGGAGCATTTCCCAAAATCTCACAGCTCGGACCCTCACCGGGACGCTTGCAGCATGATGGTCATACAGGTTGTAGAATTTGCTTAGCTGCCTGATTAAACTTTATTTTTGCATGGCTGTTTCCTTCAAAGGACCATACCGGTGATTTTACACATTTGAGCCCAATACGTTATCCGCATACACGTTACATTACTGCTGCCATTTTCTGAAACCGTATTTTAGTTTTCTTGTTATTTTGCCAAATCCCTAATCTTTTAAAAATCAAATTTTCAGGCAGTACACCCACCTTAAAGTTGAATGTTTTCACCTGCTAACATGTACGCACAGTGTAGGAGTCTTCTTCTGGGTCTATATTCCCTGGTGGAGACCTACATTTTGTTCTGTGGAGCTCTGCATTGGATTGGTCAAATTACCGTATATACTCGACTATAAGCTGATCTCGACTACAAGCCGACCCCCTGATGTTGTTCCATCAATTTATTTGTTTAGCAAATTATCTGTTTTTCTGGTATTGTCATAGTATTTCTGTGATTTTCTGAAAATAATCCACATACCGGTAAATGTATTTATTTCAGCAGCTGATTACCGTAACTGACGGATCACGGCTTACTGGCCGCTGCAAAATGTGCTGAATAAGATGTTTAATCAGGAAATACATCATTCTAAGCTATGATTTAAACTATTTTCCATGGGTAGGGGTAATGGGTAGTGTTAATACCCCTGGAAATTTCGTTCTCTAGAATCCGATTTGAATTACTTGTGTATAAGGCGACGATATACAGTAAGTAATTTTGACAAAAAATAATAACAGCATTTGGGACGCTCTGATGGATTATTTATCTCCAGCATGTTTCAAGTCTCTACAAGTTGATTTTTAAAGCATACTGGAATAAACTGAAACCACTGGCAGGCTGGAAGGTAGGAAAAACCATTTTAATATTTACTAGCAGTACATTTAAAGAAACGATTGGCTAATGTAACGTGTATGCTGGTTGTTTATGTTGGGCTGAAACATGCAAAGTCGCCAGAATGATCCTTTAACAACATCTGATGTCTGTTTGAATGTGAAGGTTTAAACTGAGTTTCAGATAAGATGAAGAAAGAAGTGAAACTTTAATAATTCTCACAGGGAAGTCGCATCTTTGGAAAGGTTATAGCTATGAGTAGAGCAAAAAGAATAAATGCTGATAAATCTTTACTAAAGAATACAATATGTGACGGCTAATTATGAATGTAAGTGTATTTGGAAGCTAAAATATAATTTGTAAAAACACTTGACAAATAGAGTTTTTTTCACAGACTTTTAATCATTATCGCTACATAGCTAGTTAGCATTAGCGAATGCAAAAGCTGCACCCAAGCTACAGTATAAACTTAATGTGACTCGTATTCACAAACACAGATTTAAAAAATGATTGTTAGTCTTTGAAGTCACATTTCATCGCTAGTTCATCTACAAAACACACAAATAAACTCTTATTGAGATGTACGGTTGTGATTTATTGTCCTCCATAACTACTTTCACAGACAATTTCATTAACTACTAAACTGTCTGAGACTCTGTGACTGTGCAGAAGCCTGACACCAAAATTAGAGATACAAGGTTGTTCAAGCTGCAAAATGAAAAAAAAAGGGAAAAAAACTTGTATTTTGGTATATTTACAAGAGGATTCAGTTACTTCTTCCACCACCGTACGCAGTAAACCTGATTTCTGATTTCTACACGTGTGCATTTCTATCAAGTGTGTATGTACATTTGTTTAAATAATTAATTGCAGCATAAATCCTAATTTTCTATCTGCTGTTTGTTGAAAGACGAGCTCCAGAGAAGGAAAGCAGCAGGAGTAATAACTTGTTTGTTTCTGCCTCGGTTGGCTTCTGAATAGAAAACGACACACACGGCGAAGAAAGCAGGACGCCTGTTGCTACAAGCAAACAGATACTTTTTCATGCTTTAATTCCATGTTAGAAAATGATTGATATGCAAATCACTTTTTTTTTTTTTTTTTTTNCCATTGCTCGTCCGTTAATTCACCCTGAAGGATTATAATCCACATTTCTCAGTTGGATTCTAGAAACACAGAGCAAAAGATTTGTAACTCTGAATGCACAACATGTTCAATACAGAATTGACTCACTAGTGTAATAAGACTTCTTAAGGTATCAAATATTAGTATTTTTTAAAACTTTTATTTAGTTTATTTAAACAGGGACCATGCACAAAAAAACAATCTCAAATTGAGAGGAGATGCTTTGTACCAGATTTAGCTAACAGCTAATTTCCATCTGCAGTCNTCTCAAATTGAGAGGAGATGCTTTGTACCAGATTTAGCTAACAGCTAATTTCCATCTGCAGTCCCTAGGCAGGTACACATAAAACAAATCTACATTATACACAGACACATAACATCAAACATCATTACACACAATTACTTTACACAACCACAAATTTCAAAACAGAATAAAATGTCTTTCATAGTCAAAGTCAAATAAAAAATAAAAAGTCATAGTCAAATTAATGTTGACATGCCTGGTTGCTAAGAATCCACTTTTTTGCACCATGTGAAAAAGAATAAAAATCTGTGCGTTTTCAACTCAGCTGGAAGCGTATTCCATTGTTTAATGGCCTTAAATGAAAAAGCAGATTGTGCAAAAGCAGTACGTCGTATCGGGATNTATTCCATTGTTTAATGGCCTTAAATGAAAAAGCAGATTGTGCAAAAGCAGTACGTCGTATCGGGATGCTTAGATCAGACCTCAGAGCAGACCGGGACGTTCCGCTCATTTGCTCAAAGCAGAGCTGCAAAAAGCTCATCAATGGCGGAGGAGCAGCATTATGAATTATCTTAAATGCCAGCTGAATATCAGAATACAGGACGAAGTTTTCAAAAAAATGTACCCAATCCAAAATAAAAATACTCATGAAGTAAAGATTGTAAGTCTTCGGGGAGTCTGGACTGGTCAGAGGTGCACAGAGTTCAATGGGGTCGGGTCGGGACCTGTCTATTTCCTGTGGCCTTGGGTCAATATCTTTTATATCATAATGTGATGCATCATAACCACCGCAGGAGAAAAAAAAACTGCTTTTAGAGGCGAGCTGGAAAGAATGAAGTCCTGTAGGAGAAACTGCAGAGAAAAGTTGCTTGCCAATTAGTTGTGCATCATGTTGCTGCTATGTGTTGGTGTTCTCTCTCTCTCTCTCTCTCTCTATTTGGGTCTGTTCAGGTCCACCAACATTTTGGATCGGGTCTAACTATCCTCAGGGTCTATTTCGGGTCGGCTCCAACATTTTGAACCCGTGAAGACCTCAAAGGAAAATCCAGGTGTCAGGTGAAGATCTTGTAAGTCCAAATTTGAGGATTTTTTCAATCATCCATACCGGCTGAAGGAAAGGAAAGGAGGAGGACTCACAAAATGGAAATACTCAAGTAACCTTGAACCTGTACTTGTAGCAAGTACAGTATTTGAGTAAATGTACTTTCTTCCTCTGAGTCCCTGTCATCCCTGCAGCCAGTTTCCACTCTTTCCACCAGTGGGATGACATTTTCAGAATGACACTCTGCTATTTTCTGTTGTATGCATAACTCTTTTTTAAGAAAAAGTACGTCACTTCACCTTCTCCACTCTGAATCACACACTCTCTCTCTCTCTCACACACACACACACACACACACACACACTCTCTCTCTAATTACCGTGATCACACCAACACAGAAATACCTTCTGTGCATGGAGGTNACACTCTCTCTCTAATTACCGTGATCACACCAACACAGAAATACCTTCTGTGCATGGAGGTCCTGAACATCTTTATTTTTGGGTTACATGTAATTTTGGTAATGTTGAACTTTAAATCTTGAAGGCACCTGAACTATTAACTTAATCCTTTTATAATAAACTCATTCTGGAAGTCAGAAATTTGTAACCACAAAAAAGTTCCGTTTACGTGTTTTGAGTTTTCAGAGTTTTTTTTATTTTAATTTTTATTTTATTTTATTTTTTTGTGGAAATCAAACCTTTCCTGTCAAAGTTTTGGCAATTTATTCTCAGCATGCCTTCCTGCCTGTGACATGAACTGGATTTTTTTACTGTCCTATACTGAGTCTGAAGCAAAAATAAAGCCCTACAACTACATCTCAGTAAAGCTGGGTCCCTTTGGGACCCTCCACACTTCACCGATTCCATTTCCAGCCCAACATTGATGACATGGTCAAAAAGGCCAAAGTAAGACCAGCCAGTACAGCCAACATATAGCCAGTGCAAGTTAACAGCAATTCCTCCTCTTTGTTAATCAACAAGTCTCTTTTCATTGCCTCCATGTTTTGCTGTGAGCAACTAAAACGGAAGCTACCGTATATACTTGACTATAAGCTGATCTCGAGTATAAGCCGACCCCGAGTTTGACCTGCAAATTTAGATTTTTAAAGAAAACCGAAGATAAACCGACTTTCTGATATTGTTCCATCAATTTATTTGTTTAGCAAATTACCTGTTTTTCTGGGTATTGTCAAAGTATTCCTCTGATTTTCTGAAAATAATCCANTTAGCAAATTACCTGTTTTTCTGGGTATTGTCAAAGTATTCCTCTGATTTTCTGAAAATAATCCACATACTGGTTGTGGCGGCTGTTTTAAAACTTTACCGCTTTAACAGGGCTTCTCTTCCTGACTCACACCGGAATGATAACATCGCGATTCATTTTCAAAACCAAAATAACAAAACATGACATGAGGTGAGGTCAAAAACTATATGCTGCCCCGTTCCTCATAAACTCTGGCTCCGCCTCCAGCTGAGCATCTATAAATAGACTCCTCCTCCTCCATGAAGCAACTGGCGATCATCAGTCAATCAGATAAGATATACAGTAAATATTCAAAAATAATAACTTATTTGATTTCACTATTCCCAAATTAAATATTTTAAACATTTGGTAATTAACCAAGAAATTGCTCTAACACCAGCAAACATATTTATTTCAGCAACTAATTACCGTAACTTACCAATCACAACAGCGCTTACTGGCCACCACAAAAAGTGCTGGAAAAGATGTTTTGTCAGGAAGTATCTCATTCTAAGATATGATTTAAACTATTTTCCATGGGTAGTATTTCCACCCCTGGAAATTTCCTTCTCTGGGATCAAAGTTGAATTTTTCATGGGCATAAGCCGACCCCCGATTTGTTTTGTGAAATTTGGTAATAAAAACTCAGCTTATACTCGAGTATAAATGGTACTTATATTTCTGCTGAATGGGTTTATTTTCATGTTTGAGGGGGTTTAAAAGCGGGTTTTGTCCTACAGCGCCACTAAAAGTCCCGGAGCTGCAGTGCAGAGTCGTCATGAAAGCGTAAGAAAGTTCATTTCACAGCCGTCTGTTCATGTCACTTCTGCATTTAGCATAAACCAGCTTTCATAACGCTAATGTATTTAACTAACATTAAAATGTTATTCCATGTTTTCTTAACAAAGGAATCATTTTGCACCTATGTGGAGTTTGTCTTTTGAAGATTTTTTTAAGCTTACTAGTCACCCTAAATGTTACCCAAATACCTAAAATATTAAAAAAGTACACATTTAAAATGCAAATTGCAACAAAGCCACCTTTTTTTCTAGTTTTCTCTCTCTTTTCTTCTGTTCTCTTTCTGTCTGAACCCACCGGTAATTAATTATTGCTGCTCAGTGTCAGTTTCTTTTATAATATTACCATTATCTTTATCCCCTCTCCTGCTCTCACCTCTTGCCCTCCCTTCCCTCTCATGTCATTTTCACCTTTTTTCATCTCTTTTTTTGCCCCTCTCTTGCCTTTGCCATATCCCCTCCTCCTCCTCCTCCTCTTCCTCTGCTCTCCATTCATGGTGATTAATTATTTCTGCCTTATGTGCTGTCCCTTCTCCCTTCTTTAAAAATCATTATCCAATCTTTTATTAACACCGTTTGGGCTTATCTGCACTGAGCCTTTAATAGCTTGGCTTTGCTTTGCGGGAAAAATTAGGGCAATTGCTCTCTAGGCAACATCTGAGAATCACTTAACTTGAATTTCAAAGTTGGAGAGTCAGATTCGTATTTAATGTGACCATCTAAAATGTTCTTCGAGACTTTGACTTGTTTGAGTATATTAATAAGCTGTAAAAGTATTTGGATATCGATTAAAGTGCATTTGCTCGGGGAAATGTGAGGAGGTTCAGGGATGGTGGTGATGGTGGTGGTGGTGGTNTATTTTATTGCAGATAAATTAAAGCAGACAAGTGTAAATATCCATCCTAACAATTAATTTCGTCTGCAATGAATCACCAAATTAATTCTTTTTTGTACTCTGAATGTAAATCAAGTTTAGCTTCTCTCTTTTTTTTTTTTTTTATGAATGTAGACATGGATGACATGCATGCAGGACATATCACACACACCGCCGACTCCATTATGACGATGCCTAAACGACACATTAACATATTCCTTGCCGTTAAACTGGCGGACACAGTCATTAAAGCAACGCGAGGTGACGTGATTTTAATGAATAACTCTGAGGCAGATCTGCGGTCTCAGAGCTTTCTGAGTGAAATCGTCCAAACTCTGGAACAGTTTGCTTTTCTAAATCATCCTTTAAATCGCTTCTAAAGCCCTTTTCTTTCTACTTGACTCCTTTTTCTAACATTTTATAGTATCTGTTAAAGTTATTATTCCAGTACCAGCCTTGTTTTATTTAAGATGTTAGAGATTTCGTAAAATGTATTCCTTAAGCTAAAATAAAAAATCTTAAACTTCAGAAAACATATACATGGGCATAATTCAAGTAAATGTCAAAGTAAAAATATTTCCCAAACTATTCAACTAAATTATAACCATGTAAAATGGAATTGCTTGGCTTTATTTCAAAAATTGCAACTTCTTGTTTCATGATAATGACGAGTTAATAAAATGGAAACTGAGAAGGACAATTACCATCAGATAATAGCACTGCAACGAATTATTGATGGCGTAAAGAGGAGAAATCTGACATCTGATAATCTCTGTTGGCTTTAAGATGTTTAGTTTCATCCATCGTGGGAAGCTCAGATAATCAGAGTTTATGGCAGTCATCCTGAAAGTCCAGACTCCGGTCCGGATCCGGATGGAACCACAACTGTCTCCAGACTCTGAGCAAATTATACTTTTTATATGTATTATTTGTATTATCTGCGAGACGTCGCTGTGACACGAGTCAAAATTCTCTGCTTTCTCCACTGCAGAGAAAGTTAAATCAAATGTCCGACTGCTCCGCTATCAGCTGTTAAACACCTTAAATTCTCGGTAAACCTTAGGATCCCAATCCAATGACTTTGATAAACAGATGTTTGTCTTATTGAAAATTTTCTTTGTGGACCTTAAGATTTGTATATGAGTACCCCCTTTTTGTTTTTTTTTTTTTGCATTCCTACAGAGCCCATTAGGGGTCATGTGTGAAAAAAAAATAAAATGGGTAAAAAAAAAAAAA
>VXCM01004069.1:14032-69827 GCA_014773175.1 Lucifuga dentata
AAAAAAAAAAAAAAAAAAAAAAAAAAAAAAAAAAAAATTGTTTAAACTGTCAACATCTATACCAACATCTCAGCTAAAAGTCTTGTCCCTTGATGTGTTTAAAAAAAAAAACACACATTCTCCATCCTAACAGGTGTTCCAAGGTGACAATCTGTCACTTTACCTGTTTGTAATTGTTCTGGAATATACTCTTCAAAACGCCATTTTAGGAAAAGAAATTAAATTAGAAATTTTGCACTTAGCTACATAGGCTACAAAGGCTTTAAGTAGCTTTTTATCATTCCTAAAAGATGTGTTCAAATGAGCTCTGTGATCTCAGCATAGAATTTAAAGCATCACTTCCTGGTCTCACGTGATTGGTCCACACACGATTCACAGAAACATCTCAGATCAGCTCTTTAATCGTGTGCCTTTGCTGGCAAGATGACTGCATTTAGTCACCTTTCGTGCGGTGAAGAAGCATTACAGAAATGTAGTAAATTTGCTGGCATGACTTTTACAGAAAAGTGACGCGGGGGAATTTTCAGACATGAGACTGAGGTGCTAAATTACCAGCAAAGTAACAAAACGTGTCTGAAAGGGGCTTTAGAGAACGCCGGCAGGAATGGTGAGACTCTATTTAAGAAGCTGATCTGGTTCTGAGGAAGCATACTTTTGGAGACCGAGCATGGCCAGATTCAAGAATAGATAAGAAAAAAGATGACTCACCTCACAAATTTCTAGTGTGTGTGTGTGTGTGTGTGTGTGTGTGTGTGTGTGTGTGTGTGTGTTGTAATAACTTTGATACAGCACGTGTGTAGATTGTACTGACAGACTATTTAAGAAAAAGTAAATTTAACAGAAGCACCTCAAGCATCCTCTCTCTCTCTCTCTCTCTCTCTCTGCTGTGTGCGTGCATGTGTGTGTGTGTGTGTGTGTGTGTGTGTGTGTGTGTGTGTCCTAAGTGACCTCTGTGCAGGACTTCCTCCAGTGTCCACAGCATAATTAGATGGAGCTGAGACCATCTGCAATACATCCATCACTGACACACACACACACACACACACACACACACACTCCTCTGCACCTGCAATAAATGCAGAGTGAGAGAGAGAGAGNACACACACACACACACACACACACACACACACACTCCTCTGCACCTGCAATAAATGCAGAGTGAGAGAGAGAGAGGCTACAGTCCGCCTCTAATCGAGTTAACTTGGACATATCCAGGTTAAAGAAAATTAATATTTGCTGTATGCGGCTCTCGTAGATTCTAACTCAGCAGGTCTTACCTGCCTGGAGATTTTACTCAAATGTCAAGACAATCAATCAGCCTATAACAAATACATTGCATTAACTTCATGAAAATATATGGTTTTTCATCGTTCAGTGGGCAGGGCAAGACACACATGTCCCCAAGGCCAGCAGTTCGTTTCCCTGAGGGGCTTCATGTACTGAAAGCATGAACTCACTGTGCTGTAACTAAATGTTCCAGCCAAATGGAAAATGCTTCCTGAACAGCAAAGAATTTAGTCTGGATGACACACACACACACACACACACACACACACAGTTTCTGTACTGTTTATATCATGTCATAGATCAGCAGGTTGCAAAACTGAGGAGCCACAATTTTTCCTTAACCTTAAAAAAGTCGATTTAGCTGCTCAGCTGTAAGCGTACATAGCGTTCATTAGTTTTGTCTTTATTCTTTTGCTTTTTCTACTCTGGTTTGATTTTTCAAAACAAATCTTGGAATTTGCTTTTTTTTTTTTTTTTTTTNTTTTTTTTTTTTTTTTGTTTGGTTTTTTTTAGTTTATTTGCATTTTTGTGTCTATTGGCTCTACGTTACTTTATGTAACATAGAGCCCTTGGCTTGGCATGCTTGACATAATTTGGCCCTTGGGGAAAACTATTTGGGGAACCCTGCTATACACATTTTCAGCAAAAAACTAACATCTTTCTTAAGATTCACAGTTGACAGTTGGATGGAAAAACGACTTCAAAGGCAGAGCCACTGAAAGAAAGATACATATGGATGACAACATAACTATGTACAGATATGTAGAGAGAGAGAGAGAAAATATTGACTCCATCATGTGTTGGAAGTTTGTTCACAGCCTTCACAAGGTTACACATGATGTTAGACTGACAGGATGACTGACACACATGATCCCTTCACAGACACACACTTTGACTTTCATCACACACACACATACACACACAGAGGAAGAGAGGGGACGGGTTCTCAGGGTGAAGGGATGGTTCCAGACAGGATGGTGAGAGGTGTCAAATGAAAGAGAGACAGTGTAAAAGAAAGACGACTGTAAATAGAAGTGGAGAGCACAGGACAACGAGAGAGAGAGAGAGAGAGAGAGAGAGAGAGAGAGAGAAACTGGCAGGTGCCAAAGCAGTCAGGAAATCAAAGCTGATCTACCTGCCAAGACAAATTTCCATCCTTACATTCCTATCCAGTGTGTGTGTGTGTGTGTGTGTGTGTGTGTGTGTGTCACCTCATATCTCCATCCCTGTGAATGACTCTGACAGCACAAAGGAGACAGTATGCATTTCGTGACCTGAGACAGGAAAGCTCCGCTGAAATCAAACCTTCACGTCTTCAAAAAAAACCCCAACTTTTCAGGAAACGGAAAACAAGCTGTTGATTTTCTGACGTTTGCGATAGGCGACGATAAATTATTAATGATCCTCTTTGCTGGCGCAGTAAATGATGTCAGCTGTCATCAGCGTTCAAAAGAAAAGGGCAAAGGGGGTCACGGGATGTCTTTCAGGCTTTTATATATTTTTTTTCCCCTACTTGCTCAAAAGTAGAATTATGCAAATGAAATAATTTTTATTAATTAGGTTTAATAATCTCCAACATTCAAATACTTGTCAGCTTCAATTATAAGGAAGTTCCGAATTTATGCCATAATTACAGCAGGTATTTCTGTTTTAATGTGGGACGCCTCAAGCATATATGTAAAACTAAGAAATGCTCCCAAGAATTAGCTTAAAATAAATTAAATTCATAAGTGATGACTGCAATGGCTTTTAAAATTCCACTGCAGTGGTTGTAATTTTTTATTTACAATATATCTTGAATATATCAGAAGTCACTCTGTAATATTTTCCTTTAAAAAAAAAAAGAAAAAAGAAAAAAAATCATCAATTACTAGCTTAAAGGACCATACCACCCATTTTGCATGTTTGAGCCTAATATATTCAATTTTCAATTTTAATACGTTACATAACTGACAATCATTTCCCAAAGCGTACTACTGGAATGGTGAATTAAAATTGTTTTTCCTACCTTCCAGACCTCCATTGGTTTCAGTTCATTCTGCTATTAAAATCAATTTGTTGATACTTGAAACATTCTTGGGATAGGTAATCCATCATCACCAACAAGACGTGTATTCAGGGTTTTTTCTTTTAGAAATTATGTAATTTTAGCATTTAAGTGCAATAAAAAAATTTTAAAAAACGCAGAGTGAATATATGATTTAACTGGGGAATATACAGGCAGTCCCCGGATTACGAACAAGTTCTGTTCCCACGGCTGTTCGTAAGTTGGATTTGTACGTAAGTCAGAACAGTTACGTAAGGTGCATATCTAGTGTATATATTTTACCCTTCTATGCATAAAAAACATTAAAGAAACACTTCCAGATATACTAAAACATCGTAAATATAATAATACAGTACAGTAATAATAATAATAATAATAATGAAAATGTATTAAATCTGCACTGCTGACGATGCACAATGTTTTGACGTGCGTCGTAAAGTAGTGTACCGTTCGTTATTATGAATCACTGTATGTAACTCGAATTTTTAATCTAATAGACTTTATGGCGGTCGGTTCGTAAGTACGGGTCGTTCATATGTCGGACGTTTGTAAGTCAGGGACTGTCTGTAGTCCCAAAAGAAGACCTGCGTTTATCGAAAAATTAAAACGACAGTGACTTCGTAATTTTGCGTAACAATTAGCATGAGAAACATCGATTTGTTTCAGCTTACAGTGCTGCAGTAAATGCTTTTAATTTACAAAGTAAGATTTTCAATGCAGTGGGCCTTTAAGTAATCTAAAATAAAAACTGCAGTAATGTCTTCCTAAGATGCTCTTAATCGCCTCCGACTGGGAAAAGTCAAAGAAACGCCCCTCAACTTGGAATTCCTACCTGGAAAGTCGGGCAAGGTTCTTCAACACAGAGTTCAGTATTGACGTCATTTCAACACGGCCGCTCGCACCAAAAACAGGCATTTCTCTATTTATAAATTAACGTTTAGAAGCATTTTCTTTCCATCGATAAGTATAAAGATGCAGTGACGTTAAATATAAAACTCTGGCATGCAGCAGCTGTTTTTTTTAATAAATGTTAAGATGTTAGGAGCAAACAAAGCAAACTTTTGTTGTCTCCGACTGTGTTTAGCTCGAATGCACGGTGGCGAGAAATGACATAATTCTGCATTCGTGAATGGTAATTTGATTTTATACGGTTTTATTACTACAATTTAGAACAAAGGCCAAGCAAAAACAAAAAAAGGGCAGAAATATGTGTTTATAATATACTCATTCTGACTTTGACTTTTATTCCAACTATTTGAATAAAATTATAATTGTCCCTTGGTGGCCCACATGCAGCATTTTTGAGTGTTTTATCCTTTCATCACCCTGGGGATCATTTTAGTCAGTTTCCAAATCACTGAGCTGTCTCCTCCTCACAGCAAGGATACCAGGACAGAGGAAGAAAACAAGGAAACTAGTCTAAAATACCCCAGATATCAATATGTAAGGGAATATCTGGCCAAGACCATATGAATTATGATTCCTTTTCTCATTTATTCTCATTTAGACACCTGTATGATGACTGACCACTTCACTTAATAACTGTACAATTCCTCAAAGAACAATTAAACACCTTGCTGTAGTCTTTGATACCAATTTATCTTTTCATGCTCATATCAAGACTGCTTTCTTTCATCTCCGCAACATCGCAAAAATTAGATCCTGTCTTTGTAAGGCTGATGCTGGCATGCCTTTGTGTCATCTAGGTTAGATTACTGTAATGTTTTATTTTCTGGCTACCTCAGTGTAGCCTTAAAAAGCTTCAGATGGTTCAAAATGCAGCTGCTAGAGTTTTAACCAACTAGAAAATTTGACAGCATTATGCCTGCATTATTCTCACTTCACGGGCTTCCTGTTTTTGCGTGATGCGATTTTAAGATGCTTTTAGTAACTTACAAGATTTTAAAAGGAGCTGCACCCTCATACTGCTGCAGCTTTATGAACTATCTCAAGGTCTACAATACCAAAATGCTGGCTTATCAGTTCCAAAAGTGAACAAGAACTCAGCGGCGGGATCTCAGGCCTTCTCTCATCATGCTCCTGTTTTATGGAACATTTTGCCTGTTGACATAAGACAATGGGCTCTTTTCCGTTGTTGGGCCGAACGGTTCTTCTTCTTCTTCATTTGGTGTTTAACAGTGGTTGGCATCCAACTTGTGGTCCATTACCGCCACTTGGGCCAAAAGGTTTTGAGCACGGAGAGGTTTTAATGGTGCTTCCATCTGGAAATAGTTTTGCAGGCAAAATATTGAATTTTAAGGAGGATAAAATCACCTGAACATTTAATTTTGAAAGATTAGAGAATTTGGCAAAATAACAGGGAAACTAAAATACGGCTTTATGCTTTGGAAAATGGTTGTCAGTAATATAACATGTATGCGAGTTGTATTTATTAGGCTTAAAGATGCAAAATCGCTAGTATGATCCTTTAAGTTTATCTATCCACCCACTTGTGATGGAGTTCACTATATATTTTTCCTTTTTCCTCACAATATGGACGAGCTAATTCCCCTCACACTGCATCTACCTCAGTTTTCATCACATCACCAACATCCTACACACAAAAAAATAAAAATAATAAATTTAAAAAATAAGCTTAAGCTTCATCTTGTCAATTCTGTAAGCTAAAGTGAAAATATGTCATCAGTGTTTGTGAAAAATGTGCATCAAGAGAAAAAGTTCAGAAATAAGACAAAGAAAGTCTCCTTATTATCACAGCCTTGCTTTTCTTTACAGGCGTGACCTTTGAACCCTTCATTTCTATCAATGCGCTGCAGGACTGAACACAATCTGTGCATGCTCAAAGAAGAAACTCCAAAGTCCAACTCACCAAAGTTTGTCCCCTGAGGGCCAATGTACCTGAAAACTTTGACCGTGACAGGGCGCGATGTGACGCCCGGATGATGAACGTGGAACTCGGCCCTGGTGACCTTTTAGACCAATTAACGTCACATCACTTCTGAAACCAAAGGTGTCCCTGTGCTAAACGCACACACACACACACACACACATTGATGAAGACTGATTAGTACACACATAAGTACCAGACAAAGACACACACACACACACTTCAATTCTCATTGTTGGTCCCATCTGTTGCGTGACCCCTGTCAACTAGATGTCACCTGATGACATCATGAGCCTGTCAACCTTTCACCTCATAAAGCACACACACACACACACACACACACACAGTGTTCCCACATTTAGTGACACAAGCAAAACAGCGTCACACTTCCTGTCCTTTGCTTTGAGTTTGTCTCCTTACTTTACCTCTTCTCTCCTTTCATCTTCCCTTCACCTCCTCTTCAGTTTATCACCTCTCCCTTCCTTCTTTTCTTCTCCCTTCGTTACCCCTAATACTTTTTCCTCCATCCACTCTGCTAATTCCCCTTTCTCTCTTAAAAATCTAGAGCCTCCTCCCTGGATTTATCTTCTCCCCTCGATCATTTTTAAACCCATCTCCTGTCCCTGTCCCTCCTCCTCCTCCTCCTCCTCCTCCTCCTCCTCTCTCATCTCTAAGATCTCCTCACTTCCTTTTATTCTCAGTTCTCCTGACTTTACCCCAGTTCTTTCTTCCTCTCATCCCCTCTTCTCCTCTCCTGTCTAAGTTAACTTTTCTTAGTGTGCAGTTTTTTTTTTTTTTTTNTGTCCTCTCTTCCATCACCTTGCTTTCTTTCTCTCTCTCTCTCTCTCACACACACACACACAGTCATCAAAGGTACACCTCACCAGCCTCCTCCTCCTCGATGAATGTATGCACAAGCAAACTTGTTTTTGTGCAAGTAAAGGGCACATATGGGCGTGCACATGCTACAACGCACACATGTGCGCGTGCACACACACACACACACACACAACGTAGGCAAAGTGATTTGCATCATCAGAGCTCATTTCATAATTAGTCTTGGCAAACTTTCAAATGATGTTTTGTCTGAATAGAATGATTTTTAAAGAGGAATAATAATAATTACTCACTGCATCAATGATAAATCTCCTGGACTCTCACAACGGTTTCATGGTTGTGGAGTTTATATCTCTAAAAACTTTGAGCTTCTGGTTCAAGGACAGACCTTTCATATTTTATAAAATTTGAAACCCCTTCTTGGATGATATTGCTGTTGGAGCTGCTCAGACTTTGCGGTGTGGTGTTTATGGATGGTCAGGAGATGTAGTGTAATGAAGGGCTGCAGATTAACTTCTTCAATATCTGTCTTGTTCTGCACTTGTATGCATTGTTATAATCTTCATCTGTAACCCCTCCTTTTATTTATGTATTTATTTATTTTATTTTTACTATTTTTTCAAACTATTATTATTATTTCAAAACGTGGATTTCCTGAACCATATGTAGTCCGTGGTTTCAAAAAACCACGGACTACGTATGGTTCCAGGCACTGTGTGGATCTTCTTTTAGTATAAAAGCCTTTATTAAATGATGCGCTTATAGCATTTCTTAAAAAATAAACCGCACTTACATGTATCAGCTATCTGCCTTCATCAGAGTGTTTGCACTACTAAAAGAAGATCCACACAGTGCCTGGAACTGGTTTTTGATACCACGGACTACATTTGGTTCAGGAAATCAACATGTTTTGATTTATGGTAATTCCCCTCCAAAAGCACATGGGGAAGATGAATACCTGAAGCACTCCATGCACACATTTTTTTTCTTCATTATTATTATTTATTTGTTTGTTTTTTTTAAGGTGGGTGTTCCTATTGTCAAAAATCAATAAAGATTTTTTTTTTTTTTTTTTTTTNTTTTTTTTTTTTTTTTTTGTTTTAAAAGGGGGATGGGATAACACTCAATTTAATTATTCACTGCTGCTTTTATTCTGGACTAAACTGTTCCTTTTTTTTTTTATTGGTTAGCATCACAGCTATTGTTTGGCAGCTGGATCGCCATCTGTTGTCTCTGCCTGGAGCTTCACCATGTAGTATCTAGTGTAAATCATAAAATGTACCCTGATGTCTTGAATTACCATTGGGATTTATTAGCATTAGACCAATCATAAAAAATGAAAAGAAATGAGAAGAGAAAAATGGCTAAAAGTTTTGAAGAGAAGCTGGATTGACACGTCAGAAACTATATATATGCTTACAAAAATATAGCATTTGGCATGAAATCGTCCTCAGTTGTTTAACTTAACATCTATAGTAAGATTATAATGTCGAGCAACATCAAGAGACCCTTAGGGGTCAAGTGTGAAAAAAAATAAAGTGGGTAAAAAAAAAAAAAAAAAANAAAAAAAAAAAAAAAAAAAAAATCAGTTGGAGGTTTTTAAAAAAAAACTTATTTTTTTCTCTGTTTTTTTCTTGCTGTTTTTTTCACTTTCTGTTTTTTTGTTTTTTCTCTTCTGAAACGTACTAAAAATAGGTCAAAGCTACAGCGCATGCAGTGGAGCTGTTTTGCTGCTGTTTGAGTTAAGTCAACTCTTGTAAAAGAATTAACCATTATAAATGCACAAAAATACACTGTTGGAGCTGCCAAACACTAGAACACTGTCAGAAGTAGTAGTGAGTTAGTGACTTTATTCACTGACTTGTTTTTTCATCAGAACTTGTAGTAGGTATAGTCACAGACACGTTAGCTGCTAGTTAGCATTAACATTTACCTAATTGGAAATCGTTCCTCAATCAGCAGCAAAACAGCTCCGCTGCGCTGTAGCTTTGACGTATTTTTAGTACGTTTCAGAAGAGGAAAAAAAAGAGGAAAAAAAACAAAGAAAAAATAAATTTTTTTTTTTAACCACCAATTTATTTATTTTTTTTTTACCTCCAACTCATTTTTTTCTTCCATGTCCCCTTAGGGGTGTCAGGTTTTTTTAAATTTTTTTTTTTTACCCATTTTTATTTTTTTTTACCCACTTTATTTTTTTTCCACACATGACCCCTAAGGGGCTCCGTACAGTACGAGGGTAGTTTTTAAGGCATTCCAGTGCTGATTAGAGATGATTTATGTTTCAGTGCCCCCTAGTGGAAATAGTGTTTAATCCTCCATACTGGCATACAGCAAGCATGTGAGCAACAGCAGGTAAAGTATAGTCCTGAGCAGAAGATCTGATCGATCTGTGATCTCACAAAAACAACGGCGAAAGGTTACAGGTTTTCACATAAGTTTAGTAGCTGACATGCTTGCTGTGTTTGTTGTCTTTATGCTTGTTTTTGCAGAGAACAAAAAAAAAAGTGGCCCAGAAACTGAATGTGGAGGAAGAGAGCAGCCAGAGGGAGGTGAGAACTATGGATTGTATTTGTTCTGCAGAAAGTGTTGGAGGTAGATTTAAAAAAAAAACCCACATTGAAAAGTCTAGAGAGCCTGTGCAATGTTTACTGTACATATATCTAGTAAAATAGAAAAATAGCATTCAAATTGCTGCTCAAGTAGCTCTCAGAACGTGTCCTCAAATGTCTCACGGTTCAAGATGCTGTCAGATCTTGTGAGAAAATCAAACAGGAAGGAGTCGTCTCTGATTTCACAAGAGCGTGTGGAGCGCTGACATGCAGCATTTGTCGCAGTCTTAACACGTCTGAGCACAGACATGAAATTTTGATGTCTTTCTTCCTTCCTTACACCTGAATCTGTGCTTAAACAGCAGATTAAAGATCCATTATGTCTGCCAGCGTTGGGCAAACAGCGCGAGGCATCCTGATCTCTCTGGAGTAGAAAGAGGAAAGAGACAGACACAAAGTGGGAAAATAGACTGAGGAAAGAAAGAAAGACAGACAGAAAGAATTAAGACAAAGACATCATACAGAGACAGGTTAAGAGACAATTATCGTTGTCAAGCAAAAGGAGCAAAGGAAAGAGTGAAAATGAGTGGACAGAGAGGTTCAGAGACATAATTATCACATTAGAGAGAAGGATGAAGAGCAAAGATGGATAGAGGAAGAGCTGAAATTTATCAAATCCAGCTGCTGCTTCACCCTCTTTATCCTTTTACTAACTCCTCCACTTTACTCCCTCTTTACTTCTGTTACCCCTGATTTATTTTCCTTTATTTCACTTTCTCTTTGTTAGCCTTTCTTTCTCGGCGTGGGAGACGCTAATGTGCGGAGAGGCTGATGGATGGCTAATTAGTTGGAAGAGAGGAAGAGCAGAAGATGCAGAAGGAAGAAACTGAGAGAAGATGGGAAAAAGAGAAGAAAAAAGAAAACAGTGGAGAGACTTGACTTTGACTTTTAACTTCCTTTATTAAGAAGTTTTTTTTAAGTTACAATACAAAAAAAGCAAAAATCCACTTGCATCAACCCCCCCCCNTAGAGAGAGAGAGAGAGAGAGAGAGAGAGAGAGATCTTATTTTCCACTGACTTTAATTGGAAGGAAAATCATCATTCTGTTACTAAATGTTGAAACTGGGACAGCCAATATGGTGGTTCCACACTTTTGACAGAATTTACTTTCCCTTTACTTTTAAATTTTTCCTTTTTCCGAATTTGTTTATATGAAAATTCTTTTCAAATATGCACAACTAATAGAGTCAAACTACCATATTTATCCCAATACAGGCTTCGGGATCGGGGTACATGGATCAAAGATAGATTTGGGATACTTTTGTCATAATCATCTTTTGGGCCATATTTCAAGAAAAAGATGGCAGCAGAAGCCGAGTTTGACTTCAGGACAACATGTGGAACACCGCTCGTTGCTGCATGTCGTTTCTTGTCATGTGCAGAAGCCATGCTGCCTTCAGACGACTAACAGCAGAATAAAGTGCATACTGAGCACATACAACAACACGATAACTCCATCATTCCCTCGCTGCTCTGCTTTCTTCCACATATCAACGACCTGAATCAGAAACTTCCTGTTTGTGTGAGTGTGTTTGTGTGTGGATGTTAGCTTTGTGACAGACCGGTGTTTCTCAGCCAAAACATGCTGGGATAAGCTTCATACTCATGAGGGTGTAGAAAATGCATAGGTGGAGAGAAGAAACAGGATTAACAAGAAAGCAGTAAAGGGTCAATAAAATCCCAAATAAAACACATATTAAAACATGATAAATTTAACTGAAATCAGCCCATTAGCATTGATTTTGTAGTTTTATAATTTTCTGCTTCAGCCTTTAGACCGTGGTGGAGAAGCACAGGGAGCTCTCTTTATTGCTCCAGGGCCAAAATTATTACCAACTGTGGGGCTACCTCTCCATTGCTACATTCAGCCGCTGCTACAGAAAACTCAGGGACTCAGGCCAATTACTGCAAAAAAAAACAAAAAAAACAAAAAGTCAATTACTGCAAAAAAAAAGGTCAATTACTGCAAAAAAAGCGCCAATTTCTGCAAAAAAGAAAAAAAAGCCAATTACTGCAAAAAAAGGCCAATTACTGCAAAAAAAAAAACCCAAAAAGGCCAATTTTTGCAAAAAAAAAAAAAAAAAANAAAAAAAAAAAAAAAAAAGGCCAATTAATGCAAAAAGAAAAAAAAAGTTTTGGTAATGTCTGGTGTCGTTCGGTCAGTTTGCCATGTGCAAATATGGATAAATCTGCAAAAAAAGAAAAGACTGTGCAACTAAACAAACAATGGAACAAAAAACAAAAAAGCTGGCAGCGGTGACTCCACAAAAGTCTTCTGTACTTCATGCCGATGGGAATTCTCAACTGGCCACGGAGGTGAGAATGACCGAACTCAGCAAGTTTCCACAGAAATGCACAAGAAGGCCACACTAGCTAACGGTGCAAGCAATATCGGTGCATTCTTCGTGACATCTCTATGGAAAATGGCAAAATCACAGCAAATGAAGCCTCGTACGTGTACCATACGGTTAAACATTGACTCAGCTCCAACAGCACCGAAGCACAAACAACAAAAATCAGCACAAAATATCCATGGAAACAGTAGACTTGATGAGTCATGCCCCTCTTTTGCATTTGAAATGTTCCTTTATGTTTTTTTTTTTTTTTGTTTTTTTTGTTTTGTTTTGTTTTTTTTTGCTTGTAAAGGTCCAAATTGTGATTTCTTTGATCACTGTCATTTGGTAGTGAGAAAGTTGGCAACCCTAATCTCGAATATGATCCAGATCAACTCCAAAATGTAATTGCTTCTTCCTCTAGACATTATCTATCTGCCTCCTCCGTGTCATCCAAATCCACCCGTAACTTTTCGAGATATCCTGCAAGCAAACCAACAACCAAACGCAAACAGACGACATAACGCCATTTACTTTCTGCTACAACCTAAAGCTCCACACACGAAAGTCAAAATCGTTCTCCGCTGCATTTAGTATGGATGCCGTGTCTTCAGCCGATGATGAAAAGTGGATACAGAGGAGAGGTTATAGTCCTGGTCAGAAATCATTAGAGGCTCATCTCGCTTTGCCGATAAGTTCTTTTGTAAAATGATCCACCCAGGACTCATTTCTCCTGTTATTGTTCGGTGCTGTTAGAAAATCATAATTTAAAGCAGCAGTAAGTTTGGGAGAAAAATAAACAAACTATAATTATCCATCAGCAGCAATTTGTAGAGCAATTTATTGCTTTCAAACGTTTGGTCTGGTTTTCTGAAAAACACGCTGATGGAGTATGAAGAGATAAATAAAATAAACTGACCGATTCAAGGCCAGTATGAAAAGAAAAAAAAATACAAATATTGATTGACCTTTGTGTTCATGAAATATTATATTCATAAAGTTTTGGTACCAGGAAACACAAAAACTCAGGGTAATACATCAGTTTACAGGCTCGTAATTTACTATTTTTCAAAAGCACCATCATCATCATCTGCACCCTCATACTGAGGACATTATAATGTTCAAATAATAATGTAAAAATAAACAGTAGCATTTGACTAATTACTGGAAATTACTGATATTTATACTATTCTATTAGTGGAATGGAGAATTAATACATATGAATTAAGGATTTTGGTTGATGGTGTTAGCTAAAAAAAGATTTCATATTCACCAATATATCTTTATCTTGCATCTGTTAGTGCAAGATAAAGAAAATCCATCTGAGAGTGCAAACCTCTGCCAATGCCAACAATAAAAAAAATATTTAAAAATGAGCCATCATGCTAAATTTGATTGAAATCAGCCCATTAGCATTGATTTTATAGGCAAAACAGTTCTGGATCCTGGATCCAGAATATGATCTAATGATGGTGATCAGATACTATTTCCCCAACTAGTTTTCCCTTGGAGGAAAATTAGTTGGGGAACCCTGATCTATACTATCCCTGATCTGTACTATCTATATATTTGTCCTTGGATATATCTATACAGAGATCATATTTTACATGTAAATGGTAGCATTTCTTTATCTTTATGGTAACATCAAAATATCTTTGCCTGTCTTTAAATGTCATCTAATTTATCAGTTAATGTTTTACAGTCCTGTGACAGTACAAATGTGGTGTGTGTGTGTGTGTGTACTTTATTGCTATTTTATTGTCCATTACAAGCCCATTACTGCAGCCTTGTGGACTCGTTGTTCCTTTATTTTGTATCTCTTTTGGCATTAAGCAGCTAAATAATGACAGCTGAGAGGGAATCAGCAGAAGCCAAGTTTTATTATCGCGCACTCAAACACACGGGCACCCATTTTTTTTTTTTTTTTTTTTNTTTTTTTTTTTTTTTTTTTGGCAGGGAAATACAGCCAATATCACTCAAGCTGTGTTTCCATCCAAATGTCAGAACTTTTGCAAACGAGTGAATTCAGTTTGTTTCCGCCTATTTGTTCGAATCGGATAAATAAGCTTCCTCAAACGCATCAGACAGTAAATAGAAAGCCTTTTAAAAATTAATTAGCGCCGGTCAAGCTGTTTTCATTCTTTGGTGGCAGCTAGCATTGGCCATTTTTCATGCTTTCTGCAGACAAAAACAAACAGGGTGGAGCGTTTTAATGCAGCTCCAGCAGACAGATGGAATTAACATGGGAGAACCAGCAGAAAAACATTTTGGCTGCTCGAATACTACAGTTTTTGTTTTTTGGGTGTTTTTTTTTTTTTTTTTTTTGTCTCTACAGCGATCGCATTTTCTGTCCCCTCACTATCACGTCCGCATTGATGCCAAGCATGAGCAGACTTTACAGGCTGTCATTTAAGGATCAAGATTGGAAATCTTTTTTATCCCTGATGGGCAAATTGTTGTACAACCAGCTGATACACCCAGTCATACCACAAACAATGATAAACAGACAGTAAATACAAAAATAAAATCATGTTGAATTATTTGAAAGGCCAGGTGAGAGAGAGAGAGACAGAGAAGAATCCACAAAGGCTGCTTCCTGTTGACTTTACATGGAGAATCTGCAGCTTTAATCTGTGTGTCGTTATGAAGCAGCAGCTCCAAAAACTAGAAACAAAGAGAAGAGCAGCTATAATCACCATCATCATCATCATCATCATCATGATCTGTGTGCGTGTGTGTGTGTGTGTGTTTTCAGAAGAGAAGTCAAATGACTCTCCTTCACGTCCACACTCACTCAGCACATCCTCGCACAGTTTGACCCTGGTCTGTTGCCATCAGGAGAGTCTGCTAATTAAGACACACACACTCTCACACACACACACTAATGATAGCCTGTCTCTTGTCACTCTACCTAGTGGTCTCGTGAGGAGCCGTCTCCTGCTGTGAAGGGCTAGTGAGGTGATTTTTTTTTTTTTTAATCTGTAGTGTGTGTGTGTGTGTGTGTGTTTATATGAGTACATGCAGGAATTGTACTACAGTACAGATTAAAAACTCATCTCAGTATATAAAATGAAGCAAATAATTTTTTTAAATGCCTGAAATGAACATGAGATATTAGAAAATATTATTTGGAATTTTGAATTGTATTAAGACGTTTATATTATTATATTATATTATTATACATTTAAAAGACCATACCACCCATTTTGCATGTTTGAGCCTAATATAGTCAATTTTTATGCATGTAAGGTTTCTGATAATTGATAAAACCATATTTCAGCTTTCCTGATATTCTGCAAAATCTCTTAATCTTTCAAAATCAAATATTCAAGTGATACACCCACCTTAAAAATCCATGTTTCTCCTGCTAATAGTTACACAGCCTTATGAAGTCACAGTCCTTTAAATTTTTCCATAAACGCAGGTCTTCTTTTGGGACTATATTCCCCGGTGGAGGCATACATTCACTCCACGCTTTTTATTGAGCTTAAACACTAAAATTACATAACTTCTAAAAAAACCTGAATACACGTCTTGTTGGTGATGATGGATTACCTATCCCAAGAACGTTTCAAGTATCAACAAGTTTTAATTGCGTACCAGAATGAACTGAAACCAATGGAGGTCTGGAAGGTAGGAAAAACATTTTTAATTCACCGTTTCAGTAGTATGCTTTCAAAAATGATTGTCAGTAATGTTACGTGTATGAAAATTGAATATATTAGGCTGAAACATGCAAAATGAGTGGTTTGGTCCTTTAATCAATAAATATATATATATATTTATACATATACTATGTATATAATATGTCTAATATGTCCCCTTTAAAATAAATAGGTTGTGCTGTGTATTCGTGGGTTTTTGATTTTATAAATGGTGGACATTCCTAATTGTTTGTTATCATAACTTTGTCATATTTATATGACAGGACTGACATTAGAAAAGAGGAGAAAAAGTGAAAGACGAGCAAAACATAAAGAATGAAGTGATGAAGAAGTGATGAATGAGATAATCGTTAACTAAATCCCTCTATCCGTCTCCCCTCCTCCTCATTCTGTCTCTTTGAGCAAATGAATGTCTTCATAGTTGATATAATAAACTGTTGTACAGCTGTTCTGCTGCTCCTCACGGGAAAATAGGGAGGGAGAGAGAAAGAGAGAGAGAGAGAGAGAGAGAGAGGGAGGAAANCGGGAAAATAGGGAGGGAGAGAGAAAGAGAGAGAGAGAGAGAGAGAGAGAGAGGGAGGAAAATAAACTGAGAAAGGTGACAGAGGATGAGAGAGAGAGGGAGAGAGTTTGTGTGTAAATGAGAGTAAATTAGAGCTACAGAACAAATCTCATCCATATTAATAACCTGCAGGTCTGAAGCTGCATCCTGAGACTAAAATCCATCAGCAGCATGTTTGTTTTCATAACTAACTCACATGATCTGTGATGTTTTTGACTTTATGACATTTGTTTGGCATTTCAGCTGATTGTTCATGCTCTTAATTAGCCCCCCCCCCCCCNCCCCCCCCCAAAAAAAAGGAATTCCGTGAACCCTCCGAAGTCTAAAGTCCCACTGACACTGTTTGCTTATTTTTGGAGACTTTACTTCATTTTCTAGAATATTCTAGAATCAAGCAGTAAATTGACAACTTTTTATAATTTATTTTTGGCTTTTTTTTTTTTTTTTTTTTTNTTTTTTTTTTTTTTTTTTTGGCTCAGTTCTTTCAGATTGGATTTTTTTTTCAAGAATGAAGAATTTTCTTGACATATATTTGTTAAAAAATGTTTTTCCTACCTTCCAGACCGCCACTGGTTTCAGTTCATTCTGCTATTAAAATCAACTTGTTGATACTTGAAACGTTCTTGGGATAGGTAATCCATCATCACCAACAAGACGTGTATTCAGGTTTTTGTTTTTTTTTTAAGTTTCGTAATTTTAGCGTTTAAGTGCAATAAAAAGCACGGAGTGAATGTACGTCTCCGCCAGAGAATATAGTCCCAAAAGAAGACCTGCGTTTATGGAAAAATTTAGAGGACCATGACTTCATAAGGCTGCGTAACTATTAGCAGGAGAAACATGGATTTTTAAGGTGGGTGTATCACTTGAATATTTGATTTTGAAAGATTAAGAGATTTAGCAAAATATCAGGAAAGCTGAAATAAGGTTTCCTTTGGGAAATGATTGTCAGTAGTGTAACACATATGAAAATTGAATATATTAGGCTCAAACATGCAAAATGGGTGGTATGGTCCTTTAAAGGAACATATGTGCCGCACTGAATTTGGTCTGTCACCAGAGGGTTAACGTTGATGGCAGAGGAGTGTTTTGAAGTCTTGTGTTCCAGTTTTTTTTTTTTGTTTGTTTTTTTTTTTCTGGCAGCATTGGGGCGTTTTCACACCTGTAGTTCATTTCTTCTGGCCTGAACTGCATTTATTGCTTTGTTTGGTTCAGGTTCACACCATAAATCACATGAGAAAACATCTAGCAGGCTTTTAGCAGTTTTAATCAAAGCTGTGGTTTAACGCTGCGACCCTGTCTGCTTCACGATCAATCAGTAAGTCAATCGATAGCTTTGGAGTTATCTCAGAATTAGTGCAAATCATGTTCACAACTCAGACAATTTGCTCCGGAGACCAAACACCCTGGGCGCGATTAGAACAGCTGAATTCTAAATAAAACATGACAGGTTGGTCAAGGTCACACACACTCACTTACACACTATATGTTATCTGTCTGTTGCAAGATCAAATTGCATATATATAAAAAATGGTTATGCCAATCTTGGCATATACTACGACTATGTATGCAGACAAATGAAAAAGAAGAGAAAAAAAAAAGAAGGGCTGGATTCCATTTAGCTTTACTGAGGTTTTGGTTTTATGCTCACTGACACAGAGACATTATTGCACCTGTGTGTCGGCAGAATGGGCGGAGCTAAATGCCACCGCATTTTATGCTGCATGACATTTTCAGGTTATTAATGGCTTACTTTTCAGAAAAGGAGAAATTGTTTGATATTCAAGAATATGCATTACTGTGCCGATAAATCAAACAATGATGACGTGTTCACAGTACTAACACACACCAAATATCACATCTGAGCTCTCTGAAAACACACACACACACACACACGTTTGGTTTGTCCATCAGATGCTGGTAGAGAGAGAGAGAGAGAGAGAGAGAGAGAGAGAGAGAAAGAGAGAAAAGGGTAAAGATATTTATCATTCCAAATTCAAACGTTGCGTGTTGGTGATGAACAGAGCTGAAAAATATCTTCGCCAAAGCAGCAACACCCACACACACACACACACACGTGTATAAACTCAACATACACTTTCAGGTGTGTACAGAACATCATACACAAACATACACACACACATACAGAACACTGACATTAACTATACAACACGCCCACATGTAAACACACATAAAGAACACACACAGGTATATTCAAGCTGTCTAACACACATACACGCACACACAAAGTACAAAGAAACACAAAAGAATAGCAGCAGCAGAAACCTGAATTGTTGCACTTCGGGTGAGTTTGATTCACGGCGGCGTGCAGGACAGACGGGAGGGGCGACAATCATTCCAATTATTAGAACGGTGAGTTCACAAAGTGCGTGACAGCTACAGGGTGACATGGGTGGGTGGGGATGGGGGGGCGGGGCCTCGTCCTGTTCTGTCTAAGATTCTGCCTGACGCCACGACTTGTAAAGGACTCTCAGTGAGGCGTGAAGAGACGAGGACAAACGTGTGCAGAGGGAAGTGGAGGGTGAAAGAGTGACAGGAAGATGAAGGCAGAAAGAAAAGAAAGGAGTCTTTTTCTTTAACATGCTTCGTATCCTCATCATCGTCAATATCATCATCATCATCATCATCATCATTTACTATTTTAATAAAGCACCTACTCAAGTGAACATGCTTAGAATTAAAAAAAAGAGGAAAATTAAGGTGAGGTTTGAAGATTAGATTTTTCCATCTCCATACACCTCATGTAGCCGTGCATGCACACGCGCGCGCACACACACACACACACACACACACACAGATAAGAGTGTTTGAGGCTCTAGCCTGGGGATTTGTTCTGAGGGCCACCTCAGGTCTTTTCCTGTGTCCTCCACCATCGCCAGCTAAACTGCCTTCATTATGTGACCATGTGACCGTGTGATCATATGACCAAGTCCACTTTTTTTTCGTTTTTTTTTTTNTTTTTAAAACTGAACTTGAAAACCTCCTGCAGGTGAAGTGAGATTCCACTTTATTCACTTGTTTCAGGGAGACTTCCTCATCCTCAACAAGCTGGAAGGAGGCAGAGAAAGACGGAGCGGAGAGCTTTTCACGGCCGTTCAGAGAAATTCTTATAATAAGGTCATTTCTGTTGAAAGTGGATGTAATGATCCTCTTTTTAACATCTGAATTTTAAAAACTGACTCGGCATTAGAGCAAACAGCTTGTTATCAGATGTTTTCACGGTTTAAAACATGTTTGTATTTTTCAGCGGTTTATATTAAAATGCACTTAACCGTGTTAATATTACATTAGCAGACAAACCAGAGAATAAAAGGAAAGCAGAGTAAAGGCAACATTTATTCAGTCAATATTTCCTGTTCATCAGCTACAATCAAAGCTGATGAGTCTCAGAGTGTGTTAATCGCAGATTCTTACATCTTTATGTCAAAAGTTAGAAGCTTCAATATCTATCAAGCATATAAGAAACCTCATACATACCGTAAATACTCTACTATAAGCCGACCCCCGATTTTGATTCTGCAAATTTAGATTTTTAAAGAAACCCGCATATAAGCCGACCCCTGATGTTGTTCCATCAATTTATTTGTTTAGCAAATTACCTGTTTTTTTTCTGAGAATTGTCATAGTATTCCTGTGATTTTCTGAAAATAATCCACATACCGGTACTGCTAAACAGCTGATTACCGTAAGTGACTTTAGCTAACATTAAGTTTTCTGGACTCCTCTTCCTTGTCTGAATTGCAGCGATGAAGTAGGGAAAGCTTTACAAATGAGCTATAATTATCATGGCGCTTATTTAGCTTATTTACCTGTGTAATTATGTTTTGTTTTTGTTTTTTTTTTAAGAATCTCACCCATTACATGTTTTCAGTAATTATCCTGTACCTGAGTCGATGCGGGCCTGTCTATGTGCTGGACATTCCTCCATACGGAGTTTTGGAATTCCCTCAGCCGACCCCCTGATGTTGTTCCATCAATTTATTTGTTTAGCAAATTACCTGTTTTTCTGGGTATTGTCATAGTATTCCTCTGATTTTCTGAAAATAATCCACGTACCGGTAAACATGATATTTATTTCAGCAGCTGATTACCGTAACTGATGGATTACGGCTTACTGGCCGCCGCAAAATGCGCTGAGTAAGATGTTTAGTCAGGAAATACATCATTCTAAGGTATGATTTAAACTATTTTCCATGGGTAGTGGTAATGGATAGTATTTCCACACCTGGAAATTTCATTCTCTGGGATCCAATTTGCATTGTGAAATCTGAAAAAAAAAAAAACTTGGCTTATACTCGAGTATTTACGGTATTTATTTTATGTTTTACAGTGTAGATTTAATAAGATAATTGTTATTTTTCCATGCTGATACGTAGAATATACAGTATGTATTTCTATAACGAGAGAATTACAGCTCATCCTGTGTTCTCTGGCGAATGAAAGAGAAAATATCTGATCTTTGTAACTTTAAGCAGCTGAAAATGTTTAAAGTATTTATATTTTGACTGGAAGATTGGAGGCGTTTCCGTGAATCAGCAGTTTGTATCCTCAGTCAGCACCTTTAAAACCCAGAAAAATCCATAAACGTGTGTATGACAGATTAGAAAAGCACAAATATTTGGTTTGTACTTGAAAAGAGAGAAAATGACGTGTTTTTCATCGTCTGCTGGTCGAAGCAAACTCTCTTTTCTGGCAAAATCCATAAAACTCCGCGTGGCACAGGAATTCATGCAGGATGTTCACCTCAACCAATCAGAAAGCACGAATCTTGCCAAATGCTGTCCTCCATTTCTCAATGTCCCTCAAGGATTTTTTTCTCTTGAACACACACACACACGCACACACATCGAGTGAGAGACGCAGGTTGGCAGATGAGGAATGCCGTCATTTGTCAGGGACATCCCAGAGGTAACAGAAGGGATAGGCCTCGTGTGTGTGTGTGTGTGTGTGTGTGTGTGTGTGTGTGTGTGTGTGTGTGTTCAGCGAAATTGGAGCAGTGATGTTGCACGGAATGAACAAACGATTGATCCAAAATTTGGTTTGATGCTTCTTGCCTTGGACAAGAGGAGGAGGGAGAGAGAAGAAGACAAGAAACAGGAGAAGGAAAAGTGATGAAGAGGGAAAGGAGGAGAAAAAGAAAATAAAAGAGAAGGAGGTAGGGGAGAGGAGATGAGAAAAGGAGATAGGGAAAGGAGTTGAAGGGGGGAGGAGGAGAAGAATAAAGGCCGTGCAGGATAACCTGTAAGAACTAGTTATTTTTTTTTAATACCACTCCATGCCTGTAGGGGGAGCACATCACATCTAGTGAGGCTTACACTTGACAAAGAGAGGAGTTGACAGTGGGTATACAGTATGTTTATTTAGCAATTTTAAAAAGAAGGCAAATTTTATTTTAAAAAAAATGGAGAAAGTTGGCATGTTCATCCTCTAAATCAGCAGGAAAGAAGATGGAGGATTTTCTCTATTTCCTCCACAAATGCAGAGTTTAGCTGTTGTTCTCCAACAGCAAAGAGGAAGTAAATGAACCAAAACAAAGTGGAGGTCTTCCTACTGCAGCCAGGAAGTGATGTTTAGACCGTTTACAGCAAGAAGCAGAAGAAACGAGACGAAGTTTACCTTAAAGAACAAAGAACGAGCTTTCCAAGATGCCTGAACCTGAAATGTTCTACTTCTTCTAAAGTGTGCTGGATGGAGAGGAGAGGAGAGGAGAGGAGAGGAGAGTTTTGGGGCTGAATTCATGGTCTTATTCATTACATTTAAATCTATTCTTTTTGCTCTATTCTTACTAATAAACTCAGACTGGCTACAGAAACAAATATTGTTTGGCTCGTGTGTGTGTGTGTGTGTGTGTGTGTGTGTGAGTGTGTGTAAAACTCAGACATTTCATTTGCGCTGGTTCAAGACATCCTGAATAATGCATTACTGCCACCCAGTGGTCACAGCACGTCATTACATCCAGCCTCCAGAAAGACTTTTGATTAACATGCAGAAAATAAAGCATTTTATTCTGCTGCTTGATTTCTGCACAATCTGAACACTTTTGTCAGACACAAACACATTCATTTACACAAACACACACACACGCACACACACTGTACTAGCTAGTGCAGATTCTATCATCCATTCCACTGTGATCCCCACTAATAGTCCACTCCACTGGCAGGCTAATTCAAGAAACTGATTAGCATAAGTGAGCTATGGCGTTCATTAGCCTTATCAAGGATTCATAACTCTGACCGAAATGAATGGATGATCGTCTGCACACTGTCAAAGACGAGCACCCAACTCATTTACACAGGCTGTGTATCCTGTCTCTCACTGACACACACACACACACACACACACCTAGATGCAGAGTTTAAATGTAAGCCACGGTCATTTTTTGCTGGGAAGATATCAGATGAACAATATTCCCTCCAGTAGATAAGAAAGTTGAGCTGAATAAATGTAATATTGATGTGGAAGTATAAAATAAAGCCAACATGGTGGATTATGAGGAACTAAAATCTCTCTGTTCCTCTGAATATAATAGTCTGTTAGGATCTGAAATAGAAAATAAGAGCATAATAGGCTGAAAGAAACTCTATTATTAAATCTCCAGGCTATTAAAAATTTAAATGTATGCTACCAGCGGCTTACAGGGCTGTTAGGAATTAAAGTGTCAGTAAAGGCGAGTTAGCCTGAATTTATGCTCTTAAAAGTGGCCTTGTAGCTAAAGAAAATTTATTTTGGTTTTTTTATTCAGAGAAATTATAATTTATTAAACAACAGTGTGAAGAGTCCTTTATCTTGGGGAAACCAAAGTGGAAAGAACTGAAATTTTACATGTTTTTCCCCAAATAAAAGCGAGAAGGGAAATAGACAATTCCTCAGTCTGAATGAGATGAGTTTGGATTCGTGTTTTGTGTGTTTGGCTGCTGAAAACCAGAAAACCAGGAAAGGAAAGAATCTGGATCGTAAATTCTGCTGACCAGCTGACGGCTTTCTGCCTGGACAATCAATTTTTGGATGAAGTTGCTAACTGTGCTATGCTGCTGCTACGGCCTTCCTGAGTCAGGGTAATGCTGAGAGTGTGTGTGTGTGTGTGTGTGTGTATTGACACAGGGGTATGTGGGTGAATAATGGGACATAGCAGAGTTTAGATGGCTTCTGTCCTGCTTCACATCCAGTGCTGGATAAGGTCATCATTCATACAGGCAGAGAGAGAGAGAGAGAGAGAGAAGAAGGATGGAAGGATGGAGGAAGAGTGACGGTGCTCATCCAGGCAGGAAAGAGAAAGAGTTTGAACAAGCTGGTGGTGTGTGCGTGTGTGTGTGTGTNGTGTGTGTGTGTGTGTGTGTGTGTGTGTGTGTGTGTGTGTGTGTGTGTGTGTGTAAAAGCAAGAGAGCATGAGTGAAAAAGAGAACAGAAAGATGGGACAAATATGATGAGCGGAATATAAAAAATATCAAGGTAGACACAGAGGTTTTGTGTGTGTGTGTGTGTGTGTGTGTGTGTGTGTGTGTGTGTTCAAGCATAGAAGAGGAAAGACACTACAGCGCGACAAAGACAAATGGGTATTGTCTCGTTGGTATGACAGCCTCCAACTTAGACATCCATATATTCTCATTTAAAGGACCATACCGTCCATTTTGCATGTTTGAGCCTAATTAATTCAATTTTCATACATGTTACGTTACTGACAATCATTTCCCAAAGGATAAAACCGTATTTCTAATTTCCTGATATTTTGCAAAATCTCTTAATCTTTCAAAATCAAATATTCAAGCGATACACCCACCTCAAAAATCGATGCTAATAGTTATGCAATAGGTATGCAAAATTAAGTCGATGCTAATAGGTATGCAAAATTGAGAAGTCATGGTCATTTAAATTTTTCCATAAACGCAGGTTTTCTTTTGGGACTATATTCCCTGGTGGAGGCATACATTCACTCTGCGCTTAAATGCTAAAATTATGTAACTTCTAAAAAAAAAAACATGAATACGTCTTGTTGGTGATGATGGATTACCTATCCCAAGAATGTTTCAAGCATTAACAAGTTGATTTTAATAGCAGAATGAACTGAAACCAATGGAGGTCTGGAAGGTAGGAAAAACATTTTTAATTCACCGTTCCAGTAGTATGCTTTGGGAAATGATTGTCAGTAACGTAACATATGAAAATTGAATATATTAGGCTCAAATGTGCAAAATGGAAGGTATGGTCCTTTAAATACAAGATCTTATGACACTGAGCTGCTTCTCAGCTCCATAAACACGTTTTACATGTGAAGAAAACATGTAAAACACGGATATGCAAGCCCAAAAACTAAACTAAAGCACCACAAACACCATCTGTGCCTTCAACAAATCTCATAAAGCTGTTTGGCTGTTCAGTCATTCTATGACCTGCAAATGCTCAAACTCCCTGTCTTTTTTTTTTCTTTTTTTAACTGGATGATACAGATTTGATGGTCAGATCTGTTGATTAGCTGTTGGTGAAGATGCAGATCTGGGATTTCTGCCACATGTTTTGCTTTTAGTCGTTGCTGCGTTTGTGTTCATGGGAAAATTTCACATCCAACACTTTGAAGTTGGTGAACAGCTTCATGTTGGATTCATAAAATCAAATCCAGAAAACACACAAAAAACAGAATGCCAAGCAGGCTTTGAAATAAATCTGTTAGTTGGCTTAGTTTTTTTTTTTAAGCAGAATTACACAAAAAAAAAAAAAAANAAAAAAAAAAAAAATCATGAATACATTTTGAAAAACCAGAAAAAGTGGTGGATCCAGGAATTTAAAAATATATATATATTTCTTAGCATTGTGCTTTCTGATATTTCTGGCAGTTTTTTCAAGAGGAATACAATAATCTCAAATTTTAAAAATCTGCCATATTTATCCCCAGACAGATTACCAACAGATCAGGCGCATTTTGGATGTATCTGCATTTGTTAGCAGTCTTACCTCACCGCAGGAAGGTCTTGGGTTCTCATCCTGCTCCGGCCCTCGTCCTTTCCGTGTGGCGTTTCCGTGTTCTCCCAAAGTTTCCTCCAGGTTCTCCGGTTTCCACACATCGTCAATGATCCTGTCGTTGATCTTGGCTGAGGAAGTGATCAGTTGATCTGGAGTTGATCCTGGAATGCCGCATTCACTGCTCCCAGCGTTTCGGATGGGTCAAATGTCAAATCTCAGGTTCTGGCACACCTTCACCTTCTGGTAAGATGCAGGAAGGAGTGAATCAATGCTTTGGGAAAAGACTCCATCAACACTTGCTGTATTAAGAATAACTTTATTGATAAACTGATGCGTTTCAGCTGAAGGCCTTCACATCAGGATTTTCAAACAAAACAGATTAAATCTTCTTCTTTTTGAGTTTTTATGGCAGTTGGCATCCTTTTAGTTAGTAATTACTGCCATCTTCTGGAGTTTGTACTCTCCTACATGTCCATTACTCCTCAAATTTTCCTTATTAGTCCTGTTCAAAAAAAAAAACTTCCCTGTTTGCTACTGTAATATTCCAAGATGCTCTGTTATCATGTAGAACAGATTTAAATAGTAAAACTGAAATAAAGGAAACTAGCCAATCACACATGGACTACAATGGGCATGGCAACCAATAGGGTGTTAATACATACATGGGGTCCAAAAGTCTGACACCACTGTGAAAATGTTTCTATTTTGCATTCTTTTTGAATTTAATTAAACAGATTACATTTAAATTTAAGCTTTAATTTAAAAGATTTTTCACTACAAATATAGTATCATCTTAGCAATTTAAGTGAAAAGCTGAATCTTTGAAAAATGTCCATGAATGTCAGAAGCTCTTCGTATTTGATATGGCCCCCTTTTGCTTTAATGACAGCATCATGGACTCCACACGTCTGTAAAAACCTGATGAGTCAAGTTATCCCAGCATGATGTGACAATGTTCCACAGAGCTTCTAGTGATGTCAGACTTTCTGATTATTTCCATATTTACATGGAAAATATCACAGATTTTACATGTGGTCTCAGACTTTTGGACCCCACTGTAGAACATCCAAGGTCATGAAGGATTTTTAAATATTTTTAAATAAATAAATAAATATCAGTGGCGGGCTGTGTATTTTATACCTAGGCCTTCAATGCGATCCTCCCGCAATTAAACCTCCTTCGAATAACCTCACCATGACACTAGGGCGATGCACCTTATTCCGATGTCCCATGATTCCTTGAGTGCGATGTGGGACTGACTTCCAGCTAGAGCTTCCATTGAACCAGCTTGTATCAGAGCTAGCAGTAGTAGACAATAATTCTAACAATCTACTCGTAGTTAACTACATCACTATTAGCTTAATGCAGTGGTTCCCAAACTTGATCATGTTAGGGACCACTAAATTGTTGAATTGTCTAACGCATGTTGGACAATTCATGTCCAAGTACATGAGTAGATGGACTCATGTAGTTTCATGTAGTAGTGTAGTTTCATTTACTCGTGACTCATTTCTGTCAAAAGGATCAGCACCAAATCATCACTGGATGTTAAATCTTTGATGTCCTGCTGCCAAACTTTCTTGAGGAGCAGTCAGAAATTTGCGTCGGACAGGTGTAAATAGTTTTGACATGACTGTTTCGTGGCGGAAATATCTGCATATTCACGGTGCTCATTCACGTTGCGCCCGGTGTAAAATGGCAGCTCAGCAGGAAAAAGACAGACAGTCCAGCAAACAGCTCACAGAGCAAAGAGCCACAATCATTCCATAAAACAGTCAGCATTCCCAAACTGGAATAGCCTACAGCAAAAACTGCACAGGAAAAACAAAACAAAAACAAATGAAGGAGGAGCAGAGACATGCGCCAGCGTTCCGTCCTACCATTCAAATGATAATAATATTCAAGAATAGTAAAATCTGATTAGTTACTCATGTATTCTTCTCATAAAAAACATTTTAAGATTATAATTTTATTTGTTTTTACAAATTTTTCCCTCCCTCCTTTGCGGCCCACCTGCAGTTCCTTCGCGGCCCACCAGGGGGCCACGGCCCACACGTTGGGTAATCATAATGTAATCGTAGCAACAAACCGACAAGAAATAATTATGACAGTTTAAAACCAAAAGTTAACAACTGACACTGTATTTCGTCTGTACCTAATAACAGAACATACCTGATGCTAGAGAACATTATCGATCCTCTTGAGGATCCGACGTCGCTTCTCTGATAGCCTCTCATAGCCTAGCCAAAAAGTAGGTTACGGGTTTTCTTGTGTGGGCGTCTTTTCCATAGAGAGAAACGAACAAACGTGTAATTCCTTGGGTGGTTGCTTCAAATTTAAGTTATTCAGCCACATTCACTTAGCTTCGACTTCTGTAGATAGACGGTGGAAATTATACCATTTCGGACAGCAATAATGCCTTCTTGATAACGGTCGGTGTTGAAAACACTCCTGTCCGAGCCACTGGTTTAGCTTAGCGCAGTTGCGTGCAACAGCACAACTTGTTCCGACCTCTGTAAAGACATTTTCACCTCACTAATAATAAGTTTTAAAAAATAAAGAAAAAATTAACAAAACGAAAATATTAAATATACTGAGAAACGCGTTTTTTTTATTTTTTATTTTTATTTTAAGAACTCTTGGAGACTTACCATTAGCATTAGCATACCATTACTTTCGAAGCAACGACAAAAGCAGCATGGCGCAACTTCCGCTAACAACCGGAAGTTGCACCCACGTTTAATTCTACAGCAAGCTAGCCTGGAATAAGGTGGATAGGCTGTTGTCATTCGATGTAACCAGCCCATATTCACAGTGACAGTAACCTTTATCGAGAGGAATAAAGTGGTTTAACACGAGGATCAACACGTATGACAGTTACAACACACTAACTGCAGAGACATGAAGACATGGTGACTGAAAGCATCAGGGGTGTAGCATTATTAAACATTATGACAGGATGCTGCATCAAATAAACATGCCATAGCCTAAATCAGTGTCATTACCAAAGAAACAAGAACAAATTCACAACCATCACATTTACTCATACGACCAGCAAGTAAGCNCATTACCAAAGAAACAAGAACAAATTCACAACCATCACATTTACTCATACGACCAGCAAGTAAGCAAAAATGTTATAAAAAACAAATAATACAATCAAGATTCAACAGACCTCACATATTCCAGCCACATAAAAATCCATCAGACTTACGAAAGCTGCTCATCATCTAAAGACAAAGTCCGTCCTCCTTTCTTTCTTTATAAACAGTTTAACGACACGGCTGAACAGTACATCGGTGCATTTAAGTCCAAAATGTGAAAAAAGCGTTGCCAAGTAAATCCATTTCTTCTCTTCCTTCAGCCATTGTGCGTTAAAAAACAACAGGGCTAAGTAAAAATCTAAANATCCATTTCTTCTCTTCCTTCAGCCATTGTGCGTTAAAAAACAACAGGGCTAAGTAAAAATCTAAACCAAAAAAATCTAAAGCACTATATCTAAAAATGTAAACGTCACGAAAGAAAGTTTAAATAAACATTAGATAATGCTACGTTATAACATTAGATAATGCTAGCTAGTTTTACTCCAGTAACTGGCTCTCTTCTTCTTCTGATGAATTTCCGGCAGGCTGCTCTCTACAAACTGGCCCTCCAATGACGTAGGCCAAGGCCAGCTAGAAGGCTCTGACGTGTAAAAGAATACGCCTAACACGGCAAACTCGAAATCTGATTGGTTAAAGAATCTGACAATCAACAACGTCATCCCATTAGCTTGAATAGCAGAGGGGATTCACTCCAGATTCTGAAGGCCTCAGGCTAGATGTTTTTTACCCGGAGACAGCACAGGGGGAAAATCTGATTGGATACNTTCTGAAGGCCTCAGGCTAGATGTTTTTTACCCGGAGACAGCACAGGGGGAAAATCTGATTGGATACAAGCTGTAATTTCTATGAGCTCATAGAAATTACAGTTTGTATCCAATCAGATTTTGGAAGCAGCAAAACTGAGGGAGAGAGTACCGTAGTGATGAAATGACATTAATAACAAAACTGATGGGAACACACTTTGTAAAATACAGATAGCATTAATTAAAATACATATATTAAATTATAAAAATATAATTTATTGATTCTGACAATCTCTCTAGGCCAGCAGAGAAGGCTTTGCTGGCCCTGACGGCCCCCCACAGACAGACAGACAGATAGAGAGATAGAGTCATGTGACCTTTAGACCAATTACATTGTTGAACAGGCAGTCAGGTGAAGGTGTTGATCTGAGTGGGAGGAGCTTCTGAAGGGAGAAACTCATTGTAAAAAAGGAGAGTCTTCAAAACTAAAAAGTGTTAAATGATAAAATTTACAACTTTATGACTGAAACAGTGAGAAATTTAGTGAAAGAAATTTTGAAAAAAAAAAAAAAAAANAAAAAAAAAAAAAAAAAACTCACTTCTTGAAAAATCTTCATTTCTGCCAGCTAGGAAACGGGCTTTTAAGGTAAAATAAATAAATAAATCCTGTCTGAGTTTTATCACCTTCATATTTGTAAAGAACAAACATGATGTATGATGCTTCATTAGTTGCATAATTTCTCTTAATAGAACTCCTGTGTTCTGTAAGCTGTTCCTTTAGGGATCAAGACATTTCTACAATATGTATTTTACTACATATACCACATAAACACACCTGCACTGTAAAAATTATATTTTCTGTTTTACATGTGATGAAATCCCTGATTTTATTTTTCCCATTGTTAGGGTGATTACAGTTACCACATATGTTCAGTTTTAAGTTTACTTTCTGATAGTTTAATGAGGAGTTTATGCTTAAATCCTCGTATCTCTGATTGTTTGGAGCTCTTGTGTGTGTAAATGATGGTAAACCTTTGTGTCCTTTAAGGATGGAGCATTTTGAAGAATATGCCAGTGTTTTAAAAATCACATCCTGAACAAGATCTGGTTTACATTTTGACTTATCTTAGCTTTGAAAATGAGTTTCCCAGCATTTAGATTTGTTTTCTGTACTCTGTTGACGTCCTATTGGTTCATGTCCATTGTAGTCTGTGATTGGCCGGTTTTCCTTTTCTTTTCAGTTTTACTGTTTAAATGTATTGTTTTACATGTTCTGTTTGATGAGCCTGATGAACTCTTGAGCTGAAACGCATCGGTTTAACTCAGTAAAGTTATTCTTAACACAAGTGTTTGCTGGAGTCTTTTCCCACAAGGATGGGAAAAATTCCCTGAAGAAAATGTCTGATTGCCCTTGTAGTTACGACTTAACGGTGTCATTAAACCCAAAAAAAAAAAACACAAATCTGTACATTAATATGCTTGTGTTCAGAGTTTTTGACACCTGAAGGTACAATGGTAGCTTTTCTAACTTACAGAATTCTGCAATGTTTCTAAACTGAAATATGAGACAAGTATTATGTAGACCATCTGACAGATTTGATGATGTGATGCCTTGCCAAATACACAATTTATATGTAATAAAAATATAATTTATTCAAATATAATTTAGTGCCTCGTAAACAGGAATAAAACTTTAAAATTTTCTCATGAGCATACATACAATAAATAATGTTTTTCAGCACCCAGCACGAAGAGCTGATCAGTCATCTGTCAGCAAATCCATAAGTTCAAACCAAATCGAGCTCTAACAACATGCAGACAGGAAGTTGTGGCTGAAGGTGCAGACTAGCTGTGGTAGGTGGGAGGCTCCTCCCAGTCTCTGTGGACATCTTGTATTTTCAGCCGCTCCCTCCTCATCGGACGATCCAAACATTTCAGCGTGTCTGACGTTCCGGGCCGCATCCACGGATCCGTGGCAGCGGAGTCAGCGGATCTTCGGTTAAGAGAGAAATGGAGAGGGGAGGAGCCGTCATCAGACAGATCCACCGATTCTGTAGAACAAGAGCGAGAAGACGTACAAAATTTGTCATTTTTTTTTATTGCTTTCCATCAAGTGTTTTGCTCAGAGTGGCTCAAAATGAGGGCAGCTGCAGATTTATAGACAGAAAGACAAATTAACTCACAGTAAGAGAGGCAAGCAGCGGAGCCAGACCAAGCTAAAATCCATCAATAAGGAAAAACGACACACCCACCGTGTCTCTGAAACCGTGTTACAGTGCTATCGTTCATACGCTTAAGATAAAGCCGTACAATCAAAATGAAAACTATACAATCATCATGATGGCGTTTATCTTTTTTCGACAGGAACCAACATTCTATGTTGGCTGAATTTAAAGGAACATACCGGCCATTTTGCATGTTTGAGCCTAATATATTCAATTTTCATACATGTATTGTTACTGACAATCATTTCCCAAAGCATACTACGTGAATGCTGAATTAGAAATGTTTTTCCTACCTTCCAGACCACCACTGGTTTCAGTTCATTCTGGTACGCTATTAAAATCATAATGTTGNTTTTTTTTTTTTTTTTTTAGAAGTTACGCAATTTTAGACTTTAAACACAATAAAAAGCACAGAGTGAATGTATCTCACCACCAGGGAATATAGTCCCAAAAGAAGACCTGCATTTATCAAAAAATTTACAACCATGACTTCATAATTTTGCATACCTATTAGCAGGCAAAACATCGATTTTTAAGGTGGGTGTATCACTTGAATATTTGATTTTGAAAGATTAAGAGATTTTGCAAAATATCAGGAAAGCTGAAATACGGTTTTATCCTTTGGGAAATGACTGTCAGTAACGTAACATGTATGAAAATTTAATATATTAGGCTCAAACATGCAAAATTTACAGTATGGTCCTTTAATGACCCTTGAAACCCAACTGTAGAATTGTGATCCAGACATTTACGTCAATGTAAATATTCTTTACTGTATTCCTGAGCAATTATGTTACTCATACTTGCATTTTGTCCGACAATGACAAAAGGATTGAATCGAATCTATTGACCAGGTGTTTTTGTCTACCTGCTGTGTTGCTGTGATGACTGAGAGCCATCAGTCGTCCCGTTCTATCCTGACTCCTCCCCCCGCCGCTTTGCTGCCCCTCCTGCTGTTGCCTCCTCTCCGCCTGCTGGTTGTAGGCGCCTTGCTGCTCGGCAAGCTCGCTGCAGGAAGTTCGATCCTGAAACAAGCAGGAGACGCCCGATAAAACAAGACACTAGAAGAGACGGGAGCATGGACAAAGACAGACGATAATGTTTTTTTTCCCTCCAGTATATTTTTAAGCAAAGTGACTTTTATGAGTTATAATTGTGTAGCAGAAGAACCCATGGACGTGGCTGCACAGGACAGTGTGTTTGTGTGTGTGTGTGTGTGTGTGTGGAGCTGGTTTACGTGGGGGCGCTGTGACTGTTTGGCAAGCCTCCTCCTCTCTCTGGCTGACAGCTGAGATGGTTTCTGGATCTCTGGGGTGGGGGGCATGGGAAAGGCATCACCGAGGGGGTCTGAGAACACACACATACACACACAGGCATCACAAGTACACAAACTCAGAGGACTCGCTGCATTATGAGCCATCATTCTCCTGATTCTTTCCAAGTGCCTCTATTCATTAATATTTACGTTACCATGGTGATACCTGACACAAATATGATGAGCAAACAATACTCAGAGGAACCACTATACACAACAAATATACAAACAAAGCATAACCAAGATTTGAGCTGCATGATCTTTTAAAAATTAGATGCTAGTTTGATTATGATTGAAGGATTGGAGATACTAAACTTTCATTTCTTGCCTCACTATTATTTCAAACAAGCTTTTAAAGGACCATACTGGCCATTTTGCATGTTTGAGCCTAATATATTCAGTTTTCATACATGTTACGTTACTGACAATCATTTCCCAAAGGATAAAACCGTATTTCAGCTTTCCTGATATTTTGCAAAATCTCTTAATCTTTCAAAATCAAATATTCAAGTGATACACCCACCTTAAAAATCCATGTTTCTCCTGCTAATAGTTACACAGCCTTATGAAGTCACGGTCCTTTAAATTTTTCCATAAACGCAGGTCTTCTTTTGGGACTATATTCCCCGGTGGAGGCATACATTCACTCCACGCTTTTTATTGAGCTTAAACACTAAAATTACATAACTTCTAAAAAAACCTGAATACACGTCTTGTTGGTGATGATGGATTACCTATCCCAAGAACGTTTACAGTATCAACAAGTTGATTTTAATAGCAGAATGAACTGAAACCAATGGAGGTCTGGAGGGTAGGAAAAACATTTTTAATTCATCGTTCCAGTAGTATGCTTTGGGAAATGACTGTCAGCAACATTACATGTATGAATATTTATCATATTAGGCTCAAACATGCAAAATGGCCGGTATGGTCCTTTAATCTCATCTGACGACTTGAATTAAAAGCTACCATCTCGCTGTAACATGAGCTGGTCGACCATTCTAGGATGTTTGTTTAGAATTGGTGGGCATGTGGTGTATACATTCAGAAGTTGCAATTCCCTAAAACAAAGAAGAACACACGATGACAGGGAAAACAGCATCTCCATCATGGCGGTCTTACCAATAAAAGCACTTTCTGACTCCAGCAAGGAACCTCTTGCAGATCCTCCCGTCGCACTCCTCTGAAACAAAACAACACTCATGATGCACATATTTCCTGTCTGCGATTAACAGCTAGAATGCATAAAAATTATGGAATGTTACAGCTTCTTTTGTTCCAGCTCACCAGGTCATGTTTATGTTGAGGTGGCGACAGGTCCAAATATTCTGTAACACGAGCAGCACAGCGTTTACTTTCTGATGATGCTGGTTTTAAAGAAATCGGTTCAGGTCGTGGTGAGGATAGCAGCTGTTAGCATTTACTGCACAAAAACTATGAACCTGCACAAAGTAGAAAGTCAGATATAAAAGCTATATTTGTCTGAAATGTCCATATGCACATACAGAAACGTGCCCAGGAAGGCCTTGGTGTGACTTTTCTGTTCTGTGTCAAAGATTATATACCATCTGCATGAAAGTTAGCTTGCATGTATTTAAGCTGTTTGCAGTGATTCTACAGTGAAATCTCGTTAAAGGACCATACCAGCCATTTTGCATGTTTGAGCCTAATATAGTCAATTTTCATCATGTTACGTTATGGACAACCATTTCCCAAAAGATAAAACCGTATTTCAGCTTTCTTGATATTTTACAAAATCTCTTAATCTTTCAAAATCAAATATTCAAGTGATACACCCACCTTAAAAATCCATGTTTCTCCTGCTAATAGTTACACAGCCTTTTGAAATCAGGGTTCTTTAAATTTTTTCATAAACACAGGTCTTCTTTTGGGACTATATTCCCCGATGGAGGCATACATTCACTCCATGCTTTTTNTAAACACAGGTCTTCTTTTGGGACTATATTCCCCGATGGAGGCATACATTCACTCCATGCTTTTTATTACGCTTAAACGCTAAAATTACATAACTTCTAAAAAAAAACCCTGAATACACGTCTTGTTGGTGATGATGGATTACCTATCCCAAGAACGTTTACAGTATCAACAAGTTGATTTTAATAGCAGAATGAACTGAAACCAATGGCGGTCTGGAAGGTAGGAAAAACATTTTTAATTCACCGTTTCTGTTTATGGAAATGATTGTCAGTAAACTTACGTGTATGAAAGTTTAATCTATTAGGCTCAAACATGCAAAATGACCGGTATGGTCCTTTAAAGTCGATTTAAAAGGATAAATAGTAAATTTGTGTCTTGGTGCGGTGAGCTCTGACCGTCCTGTGCTGTAGATCTCTGGCTGATGAACTCGTAGTCCCGCCTCCTCCTGCTAGCCATGCCCACTTCATCTCGCTTGGGATCCTCACGAGAAGCCACCCTGGCCTCACCGTCTGAAAAACAAATGTCACACGTTTAAGTTCAGTATGCAGCGATGACTGAAACGATGCATGTTTCAGACGGTACATCACCAGCGTGTTTGAGCTGCAGCGAGTTGTGGATTTGCAGCAGGTTTCTGGGTTCTGTGTTTCTGGAGGTCGGCCTTCGGACGGGAGCCTGGAGCCGTAGCCTTGCCATGTCAAACACGTCCACATGGGGGCGCTCCTGGTGTCTGGATAAAAAAAAAAAAAAAAAAAAAAAAAGACAAATGTACATGCAGATGTTTCCACATGAAATTGATATGAGTTATTCCTGTGGGACAGCAGAAAACTTGTGGCTCTCATTATGTGACTAAAGTTTGTGGTCGGACAGCAGAATTTTATGGTGTGTTCGTTGTAACTCGGAATTATCATTTACGACAACTGTGTATGAGCTTCAAAAGTGAGAGACAACATGGACGCCTCCATAAAAATGTTTGTTTTGTTTGCTGCCAGATGAAAAGAAGCTACGTTTTAAAGTTTATGAGCTATTGATTTTTCAAAACAGCAACTGCACTGCCAGAGTTGCATGTTTAACTTGTTACATGTCTGTGTGATGATTAATGTAAACAAAAAAATTTGAAACGTTCATTTATAAATAGACAAATTACTGCTTTTTACAGTGTGAGCAGCCGTATTGACGTCAATCTGAACTCGGGGTTGGGAAAGCTGATCTGGCTTGGGGGGGGGGGGGNGGGGGGGGGGGGTGTTTTCCTTTGACTTTTCCTGGTCGGAATTTGGAAATTCAGTGTTCCGATTTGAAACGAACGTGGCACCACCACAATTTTCCTCCAATTCTACAGGTACCTCAAGTTGATCTAGATCAAGTAGATCTCGACCAGACAGCTTAACTATAATCACATGGCAGATGCTTTTTCTTCAAATGCTTTATATACGTATGGCGTGGAACTTCCTAGTCCTTGCCGTTAGATGTGTGTGTGTGTCTGCGTTACATGGTTTATGTGGGTCTGACCTGTCACTCAGAAGGGAGTCCAGCTCCTCCCAGTCGTCCTGCTGCAGACGACCCTCCAGTCGCTTTTGTTCACAGCGAAGCTGCCGACGCAACACTGACAGCTCGCTGAAAACGTCACGCTGGTCCCCTGAGAGCACGCACACACACACACAGCGAGCTGATGTCATATGTTCTACACGACTTCACACATGAGTTACAGAAACTACAGGAAGGATTTGATTTCAGAGGTAAAAGTTTTCATTAAACTGGATTCTGTTGTACGTGATATAATACACCTGCTAGGGCATTTGTAAAAAACAAAGTCTCACAATGGATCGCACGGAAATTATTAATTTAAAAATTACAAAATTACATTCAGCATACACACACTCAGAAACTGAAGCCATGTTTTCACGACTAATACCTGTTCCCAGCTGATGTCATATATTGATGTGAACCTTTAAACTCTGTCTTACGTTCAGTTTGAGGCAAAGAAACGCTGCAGAATCACCCCGTTTGCCTTCAGGGTTTAAAAATATTTGGTCAATATTCAATATAATATTTGGTCAATAATATTTTTTTGTGTGAACTCACCTGCAGCCCGGAGCTGATTCCTGCGAGCGGGGACGGGAGGAGACTGGAGTCCAGACAGAGAGTGCTCCTTAAAGACCAAAAGGGAAGTTAACAGAAATCAATACCAAGAGACAAAAGCAGTTTTTGTGTCCGGTGTGTTATTAAGACCGGACAATAATATCATTTTATTTTGAGGTTTTATGTATTTATTGCTGAACGAGAATGCTGCTTAATGAACTGTTTAATGGTTTTAAAGTTAATACCTTGTTTAATTTGTATATTTTATGTCTATTTGCCTTGTTTTCTTGTGTATTTACATGTATTGATGAACCCCAGGAAGACTAGCAACTGCATTTACAATCCAATAAACTATAAACAACAAAATTGTATTCACATTAAATATTCACATATATACCACAAATATTCACATTAAAGGACCAACCGGCCATTTTGCATGTTTGAGCCTAATATATACAATTTTCATACATGTTATGTTACTGACAATCATTTCCCAAAGGATAAAATCATATTTCAGCTTTCCTGATTTTTTGCAAAATCTCTTAATCTTTCAAAATTAAATATTCAAGCGATACACCCACCTTAAAAACCTATGTTTCTCCTGCTAGTAGTTACACAGCCTTATGAAGTCACAGTCGTTAAAATTTTTCAATAAAACGCAGGTCTTCTTTTGGGACTATATTCTCTGGTGGAGGCATACATTCACTCCACGCTTTTTATTGCACTTAAACGCTAAAATTACATAACTTCAAAAAAGCCTGAATACACGTCTTGTTGGTGATGATGGACTACCTATCCCAAGAACATTTCAAGTATCAAGAAGTTGATTTTAATAGCAGAATGAACTGAAACCAATGGCGGTCTGGAAGGTAGGAAAAACATTTTTAATACACCATTCCAGTAGTATGCTTTGGGAAATCATTGTTAGCAATGTTACGTGTATGAAAATTGAATATATTAGGCTCAAACATGTAAAATGGTTGGTATGATCCTTAAATTTTCCAGACACTACAGACATGTAGGGAACGATGTTGAGTTTGTTTATGTGTGTGTGTGTGTGTGTGTGTGTGTGTGTGTGTGTGTGTGTGTGNGGTGGTCGGGGGGTGTAGCGGGGTTTCCCACGTTTCTCCTGGTGGGTGGGGATCGGCGGCGAAGGCTCTCTGTGGACCTGAAGCACATCACGGGTTTAATGTGATTACAAAAAACACCTTACAGAGCCAACAAAGCCCCAAAAAAATGGCTGCTCAACCTCAGCTGATTTTTATTTGATTTTTTGAGGAGGTCTATAAGCCTAAAGGGATCAATCCGCTTTTACTCTGATCACCAAACGGATATTTACGCCAACACTGTGACTATTTTTGGTCTTGACGAGTTCATAGATGCATTAACATGGACACGCCTTGTTAGCGCTACTTGCTATGAAGTTCTGACTTGTACTTTGAAGGAGTCGCTAAACAAACCATCTCCAGACGAGCCTGCTTCTCCCTCTCGTACTGCTGCCTCAGCGCTGCGTTCTCCTTCTCCTCTGCCTCCATCTTCTTCCTTTCCGCCTCCTTCTTGAGCTGCTCGGCCAGATGAATAATCTCCTCATTCTTGGCCTTTTGCTGCGGGAGAAAAAGAAAGTGAGGGATGGAGAAGTGGAGGAGGAAGACAAAGGAGGCTTTGGAGGAGAGACAGGTTCCTCAGCTCATTGATTTAGCTCCACACCTCCATTTCCTTCTGTTTCTTCTTCTCTTGTTCTTCTTCATACTCCCTCTGGATGTGAGCCCTCTGCTCCGCCAGCCTCTTCTCCTCCTTCTCTTCCTCCAGTCTGAGCTGCTCCTTCTCCTCCGCCTTTTTACGACGTTTCTCCTCAATCTGCAAACAGATTCAAATTGAGTTCTTTGCCTCAACCACGGGTTTGTGGTCGAGCAGGACGTCAAGACGTATATAGAAGTGCAGCATCGTAAATCCTATTTAGCACCACAGCACAAATCAAAACCTACAAAGATCAGCTCTTCATCCATTTTATGTGATACTATTTATGTTTTATCCACTATTGAATGCTAGCAGCTCATCTGAGTTATTGTTTCCAATCTAAAATATTACAGGATTTAGTAATTTATACTTTTACTGAGGGGAAACTCTGTGTCTGCTTTTACATTTATTCATTTTTACTCATGTTGTTACTGTTTGCAGTATTGTTTACTTATGCAGTCACCAACACAACATTGTCTAGTGTTCTGTTGTTCATATCTTGAATATTCTGATCACAAAAATGATATGTTATTTTAATATTAATTTAAGGCTAAATTGCTCATTCCTACTAGCCAGTTTCTGTTTATGAACACCTAGCTAGATTTCTGTGAAAGAGGAGCTCTCCAAATGATGGTCAGCTGTCTGTAAAACCTAAAGGACTATACCACCCATTTTGCATATTTGAGCCTAATACATTCAATTTTCATACATGAAATCATTTCCTAAAGCATACTACTGGAACAGCGAATTAAAAATGTTTTTCCTACCTTCCAGACCTCCATTGGTTTCAGTTCATTCTGCTATTAAAATCAACTTGTTGATACTTGAAACATTCTTGGGATAGGTAACCATCATCACCAACAAGACGTGTATTCAGGTTTTTTTTCGAAGTTTCGTAATTTAAGCGCAATAAAAAGTGTGGAGTGAATGTATGCCTCCACCGGGGAATATAGTCCCAAAAGAAGACCTGCATTTATGGAAAATTTTAAACAACCATGACTTCATAAGGCTGCATAACTATTAGAAGGAGAAACATGGATTTTTAAGGTGGGTGTATCGCTTGAATATTTGATTTTGAAAGATTAAGTGATTTTACAAAATATCAAGAAAGCTGAAATGCAGTTTTATCCTTTGCGGAGTGGTTGTCAGTAACCTTATGTGAATGAAAATTGAATAAATTAGGCTCAAACATGCAAAATGGATGGTATGGTCCTTTAAATTACACATACAAAAATTTGGCTAGTGGCTGGAAGTGAAATATACGCCGTACTGCACGGTTAACTGCACAAGAATTTAAATAAAGAAAGCTAAACTCTCAAGCTTAACAGGATTTGATTAGCGGAAAGCTCCATATCAGCTCACAAAACATTGCTGGCACTGGAGTTCAGGGCTTTCTGCCATGAGCAAGAAACACCAACACCTGCTGTCTGAAGCAGTACCTGCTGTTTGAGGGAGGCTTTGTACTCGTCTTGCTCCTGGAGCTGCTGTTGGGTGGGCTGGTTGGCAAACACATTGCCTCTGGCAAACTGGGGTGTTTGCACATGAGTAAAACCTACAGAAGGAAACAAGAGGAAATACTCAGAGTTCCATACTGCGAAAGACTCGCCATTCAAAAAACATTCCTTCAAGTCTGAGAGAGAGAAGCTGCAAAGGAAATTACTATCATACAAGATGTGACTGTATCTTGTCAAAGAAACTAAAGGGTCACAACTTCTCTCGATTGCAGATTACTAAATGGTAGAAGTAGTAAATTATCCTTCCTTTTGTTTATGTTACTGAAAACCCTATATGATAAGGAAGTCTTAAACCACTGTGGATCGAGAAGTTAAAGCAAATTTTGTTGATACAGGATTTTCTTATTTGTGGGGTACGGGTGTGGTAAATGACAAGTATATTAAAGCAGCAGTTGAGATGAGAATATCTGACATATTGAGGCAAAGCTGGAAAACTGAAATATTTAACAACAGTCTCTGTACAAATTACAGAATATTTAAACACACGCTCCACCTGGAAAACTATCTTTGCACTTTAAATGATGATTTGTGGTGTTACTTAGCGATGTTCAGGTGTGGAGCCAGTGGAATACCAGTGGTTACAGGTAGATTCTGTGGTATTAATTATGTTGATCGTTTATGTACACTTTGTAATTTGGGAAATTGGGTGATGAATTCCATTATTTGTTTGAATGTACTTACTTTAATCTGAAAAGAATTAAATACCTGCCTGTATACACTAGGGTGAGACCAAATGTATATAAGATGAATAAGTTATGTAATTCTAAAGATATCCTAATTCAGCATAATTTAGCAAAATTTTGTAAAGAAATTATAGTGACATTTAGACGTGTAATATTTATTTTCTTACTGCCTGTATTATGTGAAGAAGTGAAGATTCTTGGTTGTTTCTTTTTTTGTGTACTCTGCCACATTAATTCTGTGTGTGATGGTCTTCTCACTTACCCCAGCAGGTTCTTATGAGAATAAAAATTATTATTATTATTATTATTATTATTATTATTATTATTATTATNAGCAGGTTCTTATGAGAATAAAAATTATTATTATTATTATTATTATTATTATTATTATTATTATTATGTTGCATCCAACAAAAGATGCTATATGGATGAGAAAAAGCAACATTTATCACATCATTTAATTAAAGTTTGGAGCCCAAAGTGAACCGCCATGCTACACAAACAAAAACTAATTTTTTTCTATCAGCCAAATAACGCTGCGTTGTCTGTCAGCATCAGTTCTTCCCTCCAACACAAATTAATTTAAACACGCTAAGTTCCTTCCCGCTTTAAATGAATGCAGTATTGCAGCAATTCGTCTGTGATGATTCTGACTACACAGACGGCTAACGAGGAGGCGGCATTAGTTCTGATTGGATGATGTCCTTTGTTCAATCAACCAATCATGGTTCATGTTTATTGATATGAGCTCACATTATCATAAACTTCGGGCTTTGTGCTGAATATGGCCGAGTTCACCTCTTCATCTGCAGAGGAGCCCCGGTTATAATATCAGGGAACAAAATACCAAAGGGAAATAACGTGAAACAAATGGTAGAGAAAGAAAAAGAGAGACATTTAATCATCCATCTTCCATCTGTGTGTAATCTCTGCCATGCATTCTCGCGTTCAGTCCGCCCTACAACCAAATAATAAACTGTTGCACAGAGAAAAGAACAGAAAATGTTGTTGCCTCTCACTTTTCTCCCTGGTCATATCCCTCCTCCCTCTCTCACCTCCTCTCTCTTTCTCTCTCTCCCTCTCTCCCTGTTGCTCTCTTGCCCCTCTCTCATCTCCTCCCCTCCATCCTCTCACTTCAATCCTTCTCTCTCTCTCTTTTATATTCATAGGATTTTAAAATGTCTGTAATGGCCCTGGTAGATCAAAACACTCCTTTTTATACTGTGTGTGTGTGTGTGTATGTGTCTGCCTGCCTGCCTGTTTCTGTGTGTGTGTGTCCCTGTGTGTGTGATTTGCATATTGTGGCTATGCTCTGATTGGCAAACTGGAAAGGCAGAACCCAGCGGGGCATTTTTTATTAAAAGGCCCCAGCAAATGCACACACACACACACACACACACACACACACACACACACACACACACACACACAAAGTTAGGAACAGCCACTGGCCTGTATCAGAACCAAATGAATAACACTAAAGAGCTAGCAGCAGGGGTTCTCCATGTATTGTTGTGTAATGGCAAGAGCAGTAAAGATTTTTATTACCATATTTTTATGGGCAGCAGACATAAGCTGTTATGGAATAGTCAGATATTTTTTTAGCCATTCAGTCGATTTTTTTTTATTGTCTTAGATGACGGTGCCTTGTAATTTAATATATTTTACTCATCAAGACATGTAAGCATTAAGTAGGATATTTTATCACCTTAACACGCTGGTAAATTGATATTGTTGCATTAAAGCAGCGCAGGGGATCAATCTTCTACACTGCGTTTACGACAACATGAAAACATTAAAAATCATTTTTTTATTTGGAAAGAAGTTGGAATTTTGAAGGAGAATCCTCAAAGAAGTGTCCCTGTCCCTTAATTATAAAAAGATTCCAGTAAATTATTATCAAAATTGAAGTCATTTTCTGATATTTTATCTGAAGTAGCTTACAGCATCTTAAAGGACCATACTGCCCATTTTGCATGTTTGAGCCTAATATATTCAATTTTCATACATGTAACGTTACTGACAATCATTTCCCAAAGCATACTACTGGAACGGTGAATTAACAATGTGTTTCCTACCTTCCAGACCTCCATTAGTTTCAGTTCATTCTGTTATTAAAATCAACTTGTTGGGATAGGTAATCCATCATCACCAACAAGACGTGTATTCAGGTTTTTTTNTATTAAAATCAACTTGTTGGGATAGGTAATCCATCATCACCAACAAGACGTGTATTCAGGTTTTTTTAGAAGGTACGTAATTTTAGCGTTTAAGTGCAATAAAAAGTGTGGAGTGAATGTATGCCTCCACCGGGGAATATAGTCCCAAAAGAAGACCTGCGTTTATGGAAAAATTTAAAGGACCGTGACTTCATAAGGCTGTGTAACTATTAGCAGGAGAAACATGGATTTTTAAGGTGGGTGTATCACTTGAATATTTGATTTTGAAAGATTAAGAGATTTAGCAAAATATCAGGAAAGCTGAAATACGGTTTTATCCTTTGGGAAATGATTGTCAGTAATGTTACATGTATGATAATTGAATATATTACGCTCAAACATGCAAAATGGGTGGTATGGTCCTTTAAGGGCTGATACATGGACAACCATTGGTACAATACAATAATTTTTAAAATAGAGTATGGAATCTACTGTATGTCTGTAGACACATAAAGTAATAAATGTACTGATGAGAAGTGGCAGGAGATAACAGTGGATATCAGTGGAGATAACATTTTAAGTTATAATGAACAGAAAATGTCAGAGAAAGTTTGTTAATCGTGACTTAAATGGCAAAAATGTGTCTGTATTTTGTGAAAACCTGTTTATGAAGACTTACAGACATATGAAAGATTTAAATCATTTGTGACTTCTGTCTCCTGCCATGAAACACATTTCAACCCTGCTTTAGTTCAGTCGTTATAGTCATTTACCATAATTCTTTTATTAAAATGTCTGTTACCTAGAGTTGTGATAGGGTGAACTTATAACATCAGGAACATGGCACCGCTCGCACACAAAGCCCCCAAATCGCTCCACAGCGGCAGCGAGAGAGCAGGGATTGGCTGCTTTGACCTTTGGTCAGCGATCGCTGCCAGGCACTTCATGTTGAGCGCTAAGCCTCGCCCCGACTTGAACCGCAGATCTTACATTCACCAGTATTGTGTGGCTGGAAAAAATCTGAATAAAAGCAGTTTTATATGGGCAGCATGTTGAGAAAAAAAAAAAAACGTCCATTGAAGTTGAACAGCACTCCAAGGGGCAATAATGCTCCTTATCAGGCTCTTCTACCGGCAGCAGAGATCAATGCCGATCACTGCAGCTAATCCAGTTATAATGTTAATCCCCGGGGTGAACAATTCATCTGAAATTATACAAACAGCATGTGTTAAAAAAAACCTAACTGCACTCTGTGACGACTGCAGTCATAAAAGTACTGTGTGCTGCATGTGTGTGTGTGTGTGTGTGTGTGTGAGGAAAAAAAAGCAATTATTGAAAATGTAATGTTGAAGAGAACGGTTCAATCTGCAGCGTACTTTAGACTTTGTCAGCAATGTTACGGCTGATGCTGACATGCATTTCTCTTTTCTTGCTGCTACAGTCGCCTGTATAAAGTCACATGACATGATATAACATTGCCGTACCGCCATCGAACACAAAACCTTTCACATGAACACATTCTCTCGCACAGGGAGACCATTCTCCAGGCTCAATTTTCTTCTGACAAAGAGATAACTAACAGAACATCATCGATTTCCTGAAGCCATCTCGACTAGCCTGGACTCCTCTACGATCGCTCTTATCCCCGACACCTGACGCCGTGATGACACCCAGCAGCACCTCGCTGATGAGACACCTGGGAGTATCTATGTTCCCAGGGTCCTATGTTCCCCAGTTCAATATTCTGTTAACACACATTAAGTGTGTGTTAACCCAACCCTTGATGTGCTCTAATCATAGTTTTCAGTCACGTGACTGTCCTGGAGGGCAAAACAGCTTTCCAACATGGCGGCCAACACTTGACACTTCACAGACCTGCAGCACAGGCCTGTCAATCTTCCACCTGTTTCAAGCCACAAATATTTAGATCACCTCTCAGAAGAAGAAAAACAAAGATGTGAATAAACTGCAAGGTTTGGGCGTTTACGATCCATACGCAGCACCCGCCGCAGTATTTCAATCACGAAAAACAGCAAAGTTCCTGCCAGAGCTCCAACTTGGTGATGTTTAATATATATTGTGGAGAATCCACAAGATATATTGGTAGGAGGAGCGGGAGGTAATTGTTAAGTTATATCTGATTGACTCTGGATGAATACTTGAGTAGCTTTGGATGGTTACGGAGTAGCTTAGCGCTAGAAAGTCTGTTTATGTGTTGCATACATGTTAAAATTGAGATAATTGTTTGAGTGATGGAGAAGGGGTAGGATTTAATAAGTATATACTTCTTCCTATTCCTTTTTGAACATGTAATATATGTAATTTTTTTTTTTTTTTTTTNTTTTTTTTTTTTTTTTTGCTTGATGTTTATTTATGTTGACATGAGAATTTGTGTTGTGAGAGTTTGCTATATATCGATGTTCCATGTTATTTGTTACTCGTTTTGTTTTGTTTTGTTTTGTTCAGCATATTTACAACATGTTCAAAATAAATCAAATCACATCAAAAAATAAAAAATCCCTTACACTGCCACCAGGATGAAAGCATACAAAAGTACAGACAGTTCTATATATTTTAGATCTGGATGGGTCAATTATGCTGCCATTTGGGAAGTGAAGGGCAAAGCGAAGGTGAGTGCTAATTAGCTAATGTTAGCTAGCTACCTAACGTTGATCCCAGGTCACTATAGTCAGCATTCTAGGGCAAGAGTGACAAGGCAGTAATATTTAGGTTAGGATTACATGATATCTTATGACATGTTCGCTGCAAGGACGTGTGGACTTTGATGGTTGCCATTCTTTGTCCTCCCCACGGACAGAGAAACATCTAATAGCACAATCTGCTCCTCTCTGGTTTTCTTTCTCAGACTGTAGAAGCACAGCTCAGGCTTCGCAGGCATCCGATTGAACAACTATCCAACACATTCTGGTTAAACAACATTAAACCTGTAAAAATAACCGGCGGGAAGCGGAAGAAAGCCTTGTTTTGGCCTCCAGGTGAGCGTCTCCATAAGGCTGTGACGTCACGTGAAAACTATTAATTGTGCTATATGGAGCTGAGGAACATAGGAATAACCTCGGACACCTCTCCTCTGCTATTTGGCTAAAATATTTCTCCCCAAGCGCTCTTCTTTCTTACCACGGCCACTCAAGGATACTTTGATTTGCCGGATTGTATACTTTTGTTTCGAGAAGATGATTTTATGATCGTTTTATGATCGCCATAACCACTAAATCATTTCTTGTCCCTCTCCCTGCAGAGGCAATTAGTTGGCTTTATGAAAATCAAATAAATTAAGCTGTTAAAAAGCTTTCATTCAGTCACGGAGGAGCGGTGATGAATTCGGAAGACTGATACGGCGTCCCGACCAAAAAAAGTTTCAGAAACACCCAGGTTCCACGGCTGTATAAATATACAGTATAGCTGCTGATAAAGTGAATGGTGGTGTCAGTGTATGTGTATATATATTCATGTATGTGTGTACGTCTCGGTCGTGACTTGACAGGCAGCCTCGGGGAAAGAGAGGCCTGATGGGTATTATGCAAATGAGGCCAGCTGTTTGCTGCATTGGCAGACTCCTCATAACTCTCTTCTAGTTCTGCTGGAAGTGAGAAAATATTTTATCCTCATTTCCCTCGTTGCCACTTTCTCTCGCTTCTTCTTTATTTCCTCGGAGATGCTTTTTCTATATTATTTTACATACATCCTCCTCTGCGTTTTTAGCGTTGCTCTTCCTCACCTGCTTTCTGATCCATCTGCACAGTGATATTAATGTATAAACAGCCACAGCTTCCTTAAGCAGTTGTTGACTTCTGCAGTATGTGGAGTTTTATCATTCTGAGGCTCTGAATCCATCGTTCACCGAAGAATAAATACTTTTCCATCAATAAGCCTCACGTTAATTCTTATATTTGACTGATTTTGGCGTCCACGGGGGATAAATTACAGTCAGCCAGCAGAAACCTGCCGTCATCACTGGAGCATTTTCTGCTTTCTTTGATATTTCTCAACATACAATATCTCCCTATATTCCTCTCATTATTCTCTCCGCTCAGTTCAATTTAAAGAGGCTTTATTGGCATGGCATCTGTTTCCTCTCCCTCCTACCGATGCTCTCTCTTTCCTGTCCTCCATCACTGTGAAACAGATCAAGCATGACCGCCACGCTGTGGTTCTTTCCCTCTATCAGACGCTGTGGGTGTTTTCCTGGGTGGGCTGCAGGGTCAAGATGAAGAGATTCTTTTGTTCTTTGCATTTTATGATTTTCTTTTTAATGTCTTTTACCCTTTGTTCAAATAAAATCTATATTGCAATGTTAAAATGACTCTGAGAAGCTAGGAAGATTTTTTTTTTTGCAACTAGCTCTAGTCTGGACTCCAAGCACTTTCTGGACGGTTTTTGCTCCTGTCACATTTTTATCACTGTGGCTCATTTTTCACTGTAGCTGCAAGTCCTGCACCTCTATGGAAGCAACACAATCATGGCTATATGTAGGAAGACCTCAGAAATGTCTTTTGTGCAGTATAACACAGTTATAATGTCATAAATCATAAAAAAAGAAAAAAACATAAGTTGAATTTCTTTGATAATTTATTTTAAAAAATTTAAAAAAGATGTAACTATATATACAACATTTTTCCAAGTGCCCACAAGTGTTACCAATACTGTAAAAATAAAAAAGGGACTATACATACTGAACTATTTACATTTTTACAGTCTATAATCTGTATAATCAATAGGCTTAGTGTGCCTGCTGCAATCTGCATTCAGCCAATGACTCGCTGAATTGTTGTCATATGACTGTTAAAGAGAACAGAGGTGCTCCAGGCTTGCTAGTTGCGGCAAAAAATGCAGAATTTGTTGCTTTTTACAGAATTTGGATTGTACAAAGGGTTTATTTTTAGCAAATTTTTAAATGAGACATTTATAATAAAGTGATTTTGAGGAAATATCACTATTTTAAGCTTAGATTTGGTTATGTTTCCTTACGGAAGCATTAGGCACACATGGTTAGTTCAAGGACCATCAGAAATTTGAAAACCCGATGATAATTTTGATTTTTAAACTTTCTGGCTATGACAAATGGTGTAATTTTGGCGATTGTTTAAAGAAAACATGCCGGTGGGTTTTGGGTCCAGAGGGTTTTAACTAAACTCAAAGGCTCCTGATGTAACTATGTAACGTGCAGATTAGAATATGACATCATCATCTGGCAGCTTTCGGCAAATTTTAGCTGTTTTGTAAGCAAGTGAACATTGCCTAAATTCAAGTTAGCGGCGAAAAATATTTCAGGCTACGTCAGATAACATTACCGCCAGCAGTGCTTTCCTCCATGCATTATTATGTTCAACCTGTTTAAAGCTGCAAGAAAAATCCCAACTTAACTAAGGCAGATTTTGCCTAAATACGATTGGCTCTTGTGTTATTGCTATTGTAATCAAATTAAATGTGGTTTTCATCACCAACTATGCCATCATGCTACGCACAAAAAATGACTTGCTTGCTAATATGTATATTGTGCCCCAATCCAGCTAATTTTAACATAAACTGTCTCATCTTCATTAAAATAAAAATATCTGCTCTTCTGAATGCATCATTTGCCTTGTCATGTACCTCCTACAAACAGTAACAGAGGTCTTACAAGTTCAATGCATGTCCCATTCTTTGATATGGGCAGAATAAAATCTTAAATCCTAATCTGTGCCAGACTGTTTGATGTTAATTTTGATGCATGTCAGATTGTGTGATAAACGGCTTGTGAATCGTAGCATTTTGAGAAACAGGAACAAAAACTATGCAGGAAGTCAATGCGTCATGAGGTTGGATTGGGATCGTAATTTTTACCGCAACTACACCTACGCACTTTATGTTATCTGTCTGTTGCAAGATCAAAATGGCATATATATACCAAACGCTTATGCCAATCTTGGTATATACGACGACTATATATGTAGACAGAAAAAAAAAGGAAGAAAAAAAACACAACTTTAAGGTGTCGGGGGGAATAAGTCCATAATTGTCCGCTGTTTTTCCACAACAAGAAAATTATGTTTGCTTAGTTTAAGTCAATTTTAATTAATATTATATTGTGCAAAACCGAACGGCTCACTGATGGCCAATCCGAGCCTGCATGAAATTGTGAGATATTCATCGTAAATTTGGTTGAATTTTATCGCAGGCTACTTTTGGTTTCATGAGCTGGACTTTCTGCGATCTAGAAAAACTGTTTCCGAATTGATGACCAAAGATTTCATCAAAATTCTCTCTCATCTGCGACAACCCCCAAAAAAAGTATGTGGGAATTTAGCAGAGAGTATTCCGATCTTAAAGTGCTCAAACCATCTTTCTAAATGAAATTCATCTATCTCACCATCATTTTATCAAGCTTTTGTTGTGGGTAACATCTTTTCCTGCAAAAATGTGTGAATGAAAGCTTCAGAATTGATTTCGTTAGCGTTAGCCTCGTCCTGATTACTGACTGGAGGTCTTACTTTACCTGCTGCTTATTTACCGCCACATTAGTGGCGAGGAGCTGCGTGCACCTTTACACACGCCTGACGGAAAGACCACAGCGGCTTTTAAATCAGCGTGAAATTACAGGGCTCTCTGCTTTGAACTACATGGAAATGAGACTTTTTGGGAACGTCGCTCGTCACCTCGGCGGTTATATTCCTGCAGCCGTGTCAGAAATGAATCCGTATCCTGACTCGACTTGGCCGTTGTTTCACAGAATGCAGAGGAGACGCCATAACGGCACAAGCGTTTATTTGTGAACAATCAAATGGCACGAACAGCCAATCAAGTGGCAGCTTGATCTGACGTGAAGAAAGTTCTGCTGCTCATTTCTCAGGCACCGTGCCACAATTACACGCAGTATATTACAAGAAATAATTAATATTGAATAATAATTAATAATTAATATTGAATTAATTAAAGAAAATAAATAAATGGTTATTAACAATAAAATACAACTACAATCTAATTACAGGAAATAGGTTTAAGGAAAAAAAAGAGTAAAAGGGACAAAAAATGGGATTGTGGTAGAACCTAAACATTACAATTTCTCAAAGCTGATTGATACTGTAAAATGCTGCGGTGTGTGTGTGTGTGTGTGTGTGTGCGCGCGCGTGCGCGCGTGTGTGTGGGGCTAGCAGTAGATTAAAGCCTACTGTAACTGTTAGGAAGAGATCAATAGTTCCCTCTCTCTCTCTCTCTCTCTCTGACACACACACACACACACACACACACACAAAGCTTCAATCAATAATACTATGGTGCTAACAGAAAGCTTCCAGAGCAGTTTAAAGACTTATTGCATCCACACACACACACACACACACACACACACACACACAGTCAGTCCTCGGGCATCCTTCAACACATTATATTGTTTATGACTATGGTTGTTAATGTAATAACAACTGTAATAAAACACAATACCACTCAAACTCAAAGTCAACTTTTTTTTCCCACATCGTGTGAAATTTTCCCTCATTTCGCATCATAAAACGGCCGAAAGCGTCTCCGCTTTTCTTCGGCCTCTGGTTTCATCCTGCACTTCGCTTCTATTTGCTGTTTAAGCTGCAGAACTCATCCAATAATTCATACAACCAGAACAAATACACCACCGACAAGTTATTATAATCACTCAATGTCTTCTTCCATTCCTCCTCCTCCTCCTCCTCACCTCCTTCCATCTTCTCATCGTTACACTCCCCTTTTTTCATAACTTCCTGTCTTCCTTCCCCCCCTCCCTCTGCAATTTCAGTCTGTAGTGAGTTTAACAATCATCTCTGGAATAAATATGAGGGATGTAAAAGTAAAAGATAGGAGCCAGCAGAGCATCCATGGATGTGAGAGAGAGAAATAAAGCGAAAGAGAGAAGAGTAAAAAGTTATTTTTAAGTCGCTTTTGGCCGAGGGTGTACTTGCTCTCTTTTCCACCCTCCATGAGAAATTGCTGAAAGTAAAGAACATTTTAATTCCCTCCTGCTCTCCTCTTTCTCCTTCTCACACCATATGCTCAAAGCTCCATCTCAGGCTCATTTGGAGTGTCTCGCACACACACACACACACACACACACACACACACACACACACACACACACGACTTCTATCAAAGCAAGAGAACAGCTGGCTTGCTCGATATGGATGACTACTCGCCTGTCATCCAGTTTCACACACACACACACAGACACACACACACATCATCAAGCTCTGTGTTTCTTGCGATTTCAAAAAGAGAGAGAGGCAGAAAGAGTGATAGAGTCAGAGAGTGAGGTAGTGAGTCAGACAGCATCATTAGAAAGTTACATATGTGATATTATAATTCACCACTAAAATGATTATACAGCACAATTTAAAGAAGTAACAGCGATTAAATTGGACTTAAAATGCAAACAAGGCCGGACTCAAACCTGCAGCATCAACGGCACATGGCACGTCGCTACTCACCGCCTCCACCCTGACACTCATGAATTCATGCCGAATTCTATTTTGGCAGCGCTCGGTGTGATTGCTATCTTTTAATAGCATACATGTCTGGAGCAGGGAGGCAGAATATGAAGTGGAAGTCTCAATTCCACGAGACAAACCTGTGGGAAGTCACAGTGCATTCATGAATGATGGAATAAAACTAAAATTAAATGGCACTATACCCAAATAATAATGTTTTCATTGTTTTGTTTTGAACAATTAAGTAATTTCACTGTCAGGGTGGTTAAATAACGTGGAACGATGGCAGAACTGGGATGCTGTCATCATAACGTCATCATTTAGGCGAAAATATGACAGCAAGTAATAATGATGAATTTGAATGCAGATCAGGACGAGTCAAAAACCACGTGTTGCTTCATGTGATGTGAAGAAAACGTGCTGCATTCAGACGCTGAACATGTACAATCTAACTATAAAAACAGAAATCTCTGTGGCACCAACGTCTCTGGAACCCGGAGCTGTATGAATTTGAAATTCGGCAGGTTTATTGCTCAGGACACAAGGACGTGCAGCGTGACGTGTCACACAAGCAAACATCCATGTTACAAAAATCATCAATGTCAATAATTTATAATCCATATATTACAAAAACCTTCTGTGAACTCATGATGTGAGGGGCAGCGTGACCAACCACAGTGACGGTATAAATACTGTGTGAGCTACGACAAAAAGTCACATTGAAAACACGAGGGGGCGTGGCTCTGGAGAGCTGGAGGAGGAGCTAGAATTTAAAAAAAAAATCAAGAAGATGAACAGTCACAAGAGCCTATCAGGATGCAGGATTTGAACACAGACAAGCAGGGGTGGGACAAAAGGAAGAGGCGGGGTGATAACAAAAGGGGGCGGGGCTCATGAGTAAAAAAGTCTTTTGTGTCTTTCAGAGTTAATAAACGGTTCATTCTTTGCAGAGATTATTAACGGGGTGTGTGAAGTTGTTTGGATGAGCGGTTTTTGAATTGAGCTGTGATGGCAAAAAAGTAGTCCGCGTGGCAGGATACGCTCTGGTCCAGCGGCATGGTCTCATCTCAACCCCGTACAGCAAACAAAGCTAGCTCACCAGGACGTGCAGAACTAAATTACGGCAGGCTGCGGTGCACACCAGAAAGTCCGGCCCGTTTTGGACAGGCACATTTTGAATGGGCGCTGCAGTAGTGATCTTTATGTTAATCTGAAGACGTTTTCGGCAGATTCGACGTTGCAACATTTGCACAGCGTCCACTTGATTTGCTGTTAGTTACTTAATGTTAATCACACATCCCTCCGCCTTTCTTGGTTCTCCATCAATCAATAGGTCATCAATAGATTGCATGGTAGTTGGTTCAGAACTTAATGAATCACGCTCACACCAAAAAAGAGTTTGTTGAGGCAGATTTTTTTTGATGCAGACCTAAATGTGATTGCTGTGTTCATATAAGCCTAAATTAACTCAACTTAGGCCAGAAGTTTGAGGCCACCCCCAGATATTAAAAAAAATCATCAATACACTGTTTGATTTGCAATTTATTTCATAAGAAATGACAAAAATCTCTGTCTGTCTGTTTATGGCATCAATATCTGTAAAAAAAAAAACAAAAAAAAAAAACATATATATATATGTATAGAAAGGCCCCGGGTTACGAACGAGTTCTGTGCCCACAGCTGTTCGTAAGTGGGATTTGTTCGTAAGTCGAACAGTTACATAAGGTGCGTATCTAGCGTATATATATCAAAGAAACACTTCCAGATATCCTAAAACATCGTAAACACAGAGAGAGAGAGAGAGAGAGAGAGAATGTGTGTGTGTGTGTGTGTGTGTGTGTAGGTTAACACTCGCTACTTGATGTCTTACATGTCAGAAGAGGATTCTTCTTTTGTTTGGACGTACATCGTAAAGTAGCGCGCTGTTCATTATTACAAATCATTGTATGTAACACGAATTTTTAATTTAATAGGCTTTATGGCGGTCCATTCGTAAGTACAGGTCGTTCGTAAGTCGTTCTGTAGCCACTCTGGCTACAGAAATGATTTTTCATGAAGGCATCAGTCTGTATTAGTGCAGCATTCCTGTTGTGTTCCAACTCTCTGCTGATGTGTTTTAGCATTCTATTCCTGCTGTCTGCCTTCTCCCACATCATTTTGGATTAACGTGCTACACAGTCTGCTGATGCTAAGTCTGGGGGTGGCCTCAAACATCTGGCCTTTAGTGTAGGGGGGAACACGCAAGATCCAAAACACACGTGCTCTGAACTCGGTGTGAAAATGCACCAAAATATGATCTTATGCGATATTAAGTGCAAATGGCTGCAAACGGTTGTTAATGCATGAGCAGAATTAACAAACTGCAGAATGATCTTTTTTAATCTTACCTCTCCTGTGTGGCTAAGACTCAATTTTGGCAGCTTGTTCTTCACATTCCCAGAGTTTCCTCCGTAACTCTGACCATTGCTGAAGCTCTCGGACACTACGAGCGCAGGCTTAAGCTGTGGAGAGTCGCTGGGCGCCTGGTCCTGGCCATCCATCGGTCGAACATACGCCGTGGGCTTCTGCTGCACTGCGATTGGCTTCCCTGATAGGCTACCAGGTGGGAAAGTTGGCGTGGTCAGCCCGGAGGTGGGAGTGGTTAGACCAGGAGTGGGTGTGGTCAGAAGGGATGTGGAAGCCAGCGGGGATGAGGAGGAGGAGAGGTGACAGCCTGTCTCATTTTCAAAAGGGGAAGATTTAAAATGTCCACCATTTTCTGTGTTAGTGGAAGACTTAAAATGGCTGCTGTCCATGGTGGAAGGTCTGAAATTACCACCATCTGTGAAAGAAACGCAAAAAAAGAATTAAAAAAAAAACCCCAAACAACGTCTATGATTGAAGAATAATATTTTGCTCTGTACTGTCAAAGTCTAATGAAGGCTGGACACCAAAATTTTACTGTTGCAGATGAAAAAGCCAATCAGAATCAAAGAAAATGACATGTAGCCCTGGTGTAAAGAAATTAATCAAAGGATATTGTTTTAAACTGGTTTTCAAACCTGCTATATTCTGATGTGAGAATTCTTCATAGTTCTTAAGTTCTGTTCAACAGTTTAACCACCGTTCTAAATCGCGTTGTATGCCTATCGTAAGGTGACACACTTCAAGATGCCCTGATGTATGAAAATGACAAAGTTGTTGCGTTTTTTTCCCTTCGTATTGTCTATCAGGCAACGTTGTGTTTCACCTAAATATTAAGATTTATTTCAAACATCATTGCCCACTAATTTAAAAGCATTTCAGTAAAGGGCTTACCTGGGAGAGGAAGGGTTTTGGAAGGGTGAGAAGAATGTCTTCTCCCAGAAGAGGAGGAAGAGGAAGAGGAGGAAGAAGAAGAGGAAGAAGGGCTTGAGTCTCCTTTTAGTCCAAGTTCATCTTTCAGTGAGCTAAAGAGCTCCTCGTGCCTTTGCATTTGCTGTTCCTCCAATAAAGACATTTTCCCTCTCCCGCTCGTAGCTCCTGCTCCCTGCGCTTGTCCTAAGCCCAGAACAGGGCCTGGTCCCTGTGTACTCAGTCCGTGGCCTCCCTTTGACCAATCCATGGAGCTCCGTGACTTTTTGGAACTTTGATGCTGCATCGTAGTGGCACTTGATGATGATGATGATAATGATGATGATGATGACAGTGTGGTCAAAGCAGGAGGCTGCAAGGAAGAGATGGTTGAAGATGAAGAGGAGGTATTTGCCATCCTCTTCTCCACACTTCCTTCTGTTCCTCCTCCTCCTCCTCCTCCTCCTCCTGTACTTCCTCTCAGGGCTTCGCTGAAAAGCTGGGCCTGCTGGAACTCCATTGCTGGTCTCTCTGTTGTTGAAGTGGCTGGTGTTTGTAAGTTGTTGGTTGTGCTGCTGCCTTTGGGAATTCCCACCAAGTGACTCTGGTTGGAATGGCTAGTTAAAAGGTCTTTCATTTCCTCGTAGGAACCCAGTGTGTTCTGCACCCGACTGGCCAACGCATCGCCTTTGTTCGTCTGGAAGGAGACAAAGAAGAAGGGAGAAACAGGAGGGAGAGAGAGAGAGAGAGAGAGAGAGGGAAGAGCATTAATTAAGTTTTCCATTTTTCCCATTTCTCCAGACTTGATGAAATGCCGTCTTTACTCGTCCAGAGAGGGACAGTGAGAGACAGATAGGACGACCACTGACCAGACATCAGGACGAAATGATTAATTAAACGCATGTCACCCATAAGAGGGTCCAGTCCAGGCTGGAGCAGTAAAATTAATGGGGCAGGTACCATTATTAGCCTGATCCCAGATTCTCAAGCAATCATCACTTAGAGGCTCTACTGATATATGAGGGTCCGTAACTGTAGCACCTTTAGCTGCTACATGCTAATGCTGATATGTTCCTCAGAATAGCTTAAGATGGGTTAGGTGGGTCGATAATTGACAGTTTCTGAAATGAAAAAGGTTCATAATTTGATCATTTTGGCATTTTTGAAAGGGCATTCTGTATTTTCATCAGGCTATATCTCATATGTCTTATAAAGATAATGGTCAAGGCAGGATTTTAGGATTCTGAAATCTGGTTGCAACAAAAATAATAAAATGATGACAGGCTAGTTTGTCTTTGAATATGGTATAATAATTCAGCTTTAACAGATATTAAATAGAGAATTAAGTTTTTTTTTTTTTTTTTTTTTTTTT